>LFZO01000470.1:0-33024 GCA_001578225.1 Pseudocercospora musae
CTCTCGTTTCTTACTAGATAGTCTATCTAGCGTCTCGATACGAGCCGCGAGTTATACTAGTTCCTACCTTAGCTCTAGAATAGTATAGTACTTAACGATAGTACTACGTAGCGTAGGCTATAACTTTGCGAGTAGGTAGCGTATACGCTACGCCTCGGTATAGTCGCTTAGCTAATCCTCTAGTACTACGAGTTCGAGGGCAAAGTTCTAAACCGTCTAGTTCTTACGCTAACGCGCTACCTTATACTCGAGGGTTACGTCTAGTATGCGATTTATAGGATCCCCTACGTAGTTAACGTAGAAATCCTTAAAATCTTTATAGGTATAAGTACCTAGGTCTTCGAGATCGTAGTTATTATACTACTTCTTATACGTATCGCCTACGAGGTATATAATCCTATATAGCGTCTTACTATAGTTAGTACAATACGCATTTCCTAATAAAGCAAAGATAAAGGCTAGTTCCCTTAGGAACCTCCTTGCCTCCTTAATAGTATCGCCCCTAAAGGGTTTTAGCTCCTTTAGTCTAGGCTTGCCTATCGTAATATCTATACCTATATTTGCTACGCTTAGCGTAGGCGCCTCGCTATATCTTCGCAATAGTATAATACTAAGACTAAGCCAAGAGGGTAGGGTCCTATAGATACTCTCTATAGACCTATCCTTAGAATTACTAGTATCCTAGTCGGACTTTAGCGATACTTAGCGATTAGACCGCTTAACGCTTATACTACGCCTAGTACCTACTAGCGCTAATCCTACGTCGCGCTATATATATAGCCTAGCATTTTCACGCTCTAGCTCCTAGGCTTAGACTTCTTATTTAAGTAACTTCTACTTAGCTCTCGAGTACGCGATTCGCTCGTTTAATGTAGCCTACTACTCGCTAAAGATCGTCTAACGTTCTTTATCCCCCTAAAGGCGATCGTCGTCTATAGGCGCCGCAGTATTACTACCTAACGTCGTCGGCTCGCTTACGCTTATCGTATAGTATTCTATAGGCTACTATAGGGATAGACTTATTAGAACTATTAGGGGCTAGGTATATAGTAACGTATAGAATACCTACCTAACCGATAACATAGTAGGTAGTAGAACTAACAAGTACCTCCTAAAAGGATTACGTAGCGCGCTAAGTTAAAAAGGCTATACGGATTACGTACGTCTAGCGTACGCCCCTAGCGCGCGCCGCTTAGTATACTTAGGGCTTAGCAAAAGACCTTACCTTATCGAGGTCCTTATATCGACTCTTTTTACTTAGTAAGAAATTAAGAATAGCGATATAGAGGAGGACTTCGAGGCCTTTCGTAGCTCTAGTAAGGCTTACTACTTCGCTAGTATCCCCGTTACTACTATACCGGTAGCGCGTCTCGGCTTATACGCCTTTGCGCTAGTTTAGTCTAACGTACCGGTTATACTAGACTAATTTCTATAAGTAGTTACTTAGGCCTTTAGATAACTAGAGATTATAGTATTAATAACTTAGTAAGGTAGTATAGCGATTAATAATGTCTTCGATTAGGCTAAGGACCTAAAGGATAAGGCGTATAGTCTTATAGGCAAAATAGTCGCGGAGGTTATAATATATTACTAGTATCTTCGTAGCTATCCGCTAGAAAAGTAGACGGGGCTTAATCTACTATAGATCTATAGTATTAGTAACTAGCTAGTCCGATAGAACCTACTATTATAGCTCCTTATAGTCGCCCTTCGATCTAATTATATATACGAGGTTATCTCTATACCGAAGCCTACTAAGTTCTATTACGAGTACGATATATCTAAGAAGAGTAACTTACCTCTAATAGAGACAATATACTTAAATAGTAACGTTCTAGAACTAGTCGAAGATATTAGCGCTAATCGAGTCTATATATTAGTATCCTTCGAAGCGGAAGATAAGCTTGCCTACTCTTAAGGCGTCGAATATATATATATAATCTAGAGGTTTTCGCTATATAGATATAAAAGCTTAAGGCTCGCGGCCTTATACCGCTAAACGGCTAAGTAGGAGAGCTAACCGATAAGTATCTTACGCCTAAGGATTTAGAGGCTATAAGCGACTAAGCTTATAATAAGATTACGTAGTATTGTCTAGTAACTAGGATACACTTAACTACCGAGTTAGGTAGGGGCCTCGATTAGTATATATAGTCCTCTTCCTCCTAGGGAGAAATATTATTAACCTTCGTTTAGTATACATCGCTAGTTACATTTCATATACCTCTACTATAGAGCTCTAATTACTACTATATGCCTCTATAACTACTACGATAGTTAGTCCGCCTAGTATAGCTACCTATAGTCTAATAGGTTATACTACCTATAGTTCCTTTCTATACTACCTAGCCCTTAGGTTTGTATAGGTTTGGGTTCTACTTATTATTAGAGCCGAAGGTAGGGCTATCTCTTCTCGATCGCATTAGGCGGTTAGGTTAATAGTAGTCCTTGGATACGGATAACTACGTATATAAAGAAGGCAATAAACGACCTATAGCGCTAGTTACGAAAAGTGTCTTAAGAGGTCTCGATAAAAGCGATAGCGACCTCCTAGATAAGGATATCGCCTTAATCCCAAAAAAATACAAACCCTAGAAACTATTAAGGCTTAGGACCTAGATAGTCGATTACTTTCTAGGACTCGCTCCGGATTTAGGGAATCCTCTAAAACCTTACTAGTACTATATAGTAGCGTACTACCTATTCGATATAATACTATTCCGGTCGACTAGTCTTATTCTACTAACCGATCCCGAGGCGTAGCGAGGACTAATTACCTAGACTATGCTTAGACCTAGCTAAAGTCTATAGTAGGATAGGTACCTATATCCGTATTGTAGTACGAGACGCGTACTACGAATACGAGAGTATTAGGCTATTAAAGAGAAGGGATCCCGGTTAGGCTAGAGATTACTAAACTCTAATTCGTAGCCTAGCTCGATAGTACTTCGGCCCTTCTACTAAAAGTAGAAGGTATCCCGAAAGAGGAAATAGGGAAAGAAGTTGCCTAGTAACCTCGCTATATTGTTCGGTAGTTTACTAGCTCTAAGAATACTCGGTTACAACTCCTACCTCTAGAGTTTTAGACTTTACTCTAGCTATAGGGCTAGTTAGGGGGATTTTAAGGCTAATAACCCTTAGGGGGGTTATTACTACCCGAGTCTATATAAAAACAAGAATACCTATTCTACTAGTAGTACAATAGTATCCCCCGTTTATATAAGAAGCAAAATATAAAAAAAAAGTCTTTTCCTTACTTACTTTATAACAATCGTTTAGATAAGTTTAGGTATAGGGCTAAGCCTAGTATTAATATCCTCTAACGAGGAACCCGATCCAATTAACGAATAGATACGGCGTTCGCCTACTAAGATAGATAACCCCGTTATAGGGCTAGGTACTACCGGGCCTAGTACTACTAGGCTAGGCGTTAGTCGAGTACTAGAGCCTAGCCTAGACATGGATTTCAATAGCGCTATGTTTGCTACCTTTAAGACGCTATAGTAGTAGATAATAGAGTAGTAGAAGGAGTTTAGCTATATTAATAGGCGCTACCTACTAGAGCCTAGTAGTAATTCTAATCCTTAGTTTAAGGGATATAATACTACTACCTATATCGAACGATATAAGGACAACCTTATTAAGTATAAGCTAAACGACCGTTCCGACGCTAAGAAGATCCGTATATTTATACGAACGATAGATACTAGGTTGTGTACTACGCTTAGGAGTCTCGAAGGCTATCCTAATAAGGCCGACAAGTCGGATACTAATTAGGAGAAGTTTAAGAAGTCCTTCTTATAGGAGTACTATAAGAACGATAGCCGTAGGATTAAAGGTAGTCGTCTATAGCTTAAGACCCTATATGCCTAACCGCGTATAGAAGATAATAACTTAAAGGAGTACATTCGCGAATTCGTTAAAGCTATAGATACTATCCCTAAGGAAGATCTCGAGAATTCTTAGTAGATTCGACTACTCCTAAAGGGCCTTCTAGGCCTAATGTCTTAGCGTATCTTCTAGAGATATAAGCTTACTAATAACGACCCTAATACCTTCTATAATTTTAAGAGGATCTTAGAGTATATTAAGTAGAACATTAATAGCTCTACTAACTATAGGAAGTTTATCGTTAGCGAGGAAAAGAGGAATATCGATTTAGTCTATCTCGCTTCTAAGCCTACTATCCCTATCCTAAGGTTCCTACTAGAGTCTTAATTAGCCCCTCTACCGGTTATTAAGATAGTAGTAGTTACTCTACTAAGCTAGAAGGACGAGTAATTCAATTAGTTTATCGATAAGTTTCGCGCCCTTAGTATTAATAAGCTAAAGATATTAGTTACTACTACTAATAAGCTCGGTACGACTTAGAAAGTATTAGATACTATCGGAGATAACGACAACATCTATCTAGATACGCCTATAGTAGATGTCTTTACTAACTAGAGGACCGGGAGTATAAGAAAGATATACCCCGACCTTAATAGTAAGTATTAGATATATAGTAGTATTAATTATATATAGAACGACTATCCGGTATAGAAGGAGCTTATAGATAGGGGCTTTATAAATAAGCAAAACGGTAAGATGTACTATAGTAAGACTAGTAAGTAGATACTATACTAATAGGACCTCTATACTCCGAAGCTAGCTATTATCCTACTACTACTAGAGGCTAGATATAGGCCAATCTATTAGGAGGTCCTAGGTAATAGTACCTTCGCGGCTATCGCTAAGCGCGAAGGTAAGAGGGTTAGGAAACTTATAGACGAAGAACGTACTAAGGATAGGTCTATTCCTACTATAGTAGTTAAAGCGGTAGCTATAACCTAGAACGACTAGCTAATCGTAGAAATATACGGTCTCTAGGCGAACGAGGAGGATAGCGATACGGACCCGATTACTACGATACCTACTATAACGAAGTTATAGGCTAAGAATCCTTCGCGACCTAGTATATCCCCTATAGGTATACCTAGTCGGAAAGCTATAGACAAGGCTAAGGAATAGCGGGAGATAGTTACTAAGACTAAGAATCTTATTACTACGTAGTAGAGGGCTTAACGATAAGTTAGTACTACGCCTAGTACTTCGACTAGTATCGAGTCTCCTACTAAGAGCGCTACGTCTACTACGCTAGATTAGTAGATCGTTAAGTCTTAGGAGATAGAGATAGCGGAAGATAGTACGAACGACTCGTCCCCTAGCCTAGCTAACCCGCCTATTCATAATAGGAAGAGGGATACTAATCCGAAGTCATTCCGCTTCGACAATTATATTAAGAAGTATAGCATAGAAGATATAACTAGGATATAGAACATCTTCTAGACTTCTTAGTTTCTTGATCTTTAATCTAGTATATCTATAGGCGATCTCTTAGCCTATAGGGTTCCTACTAATCTCTTCTAGAAGCGAGTGCCTAATAATCTAGAGTTTATATACGATCTAGTAGCCTTCTAGAAGGATAAAGGTAAGGCGACGTACGTCGACGTCCGTACCTTAGAATACCTTCCGTACTTCTAGGAGTTACTAGCGAATAGAGCGATAGATACCGATAACGTACCTAGCTCGGTAGGTACCTACGCGGTATAGTTTACTAGTATATAGGTTAGATATACTCTATTAGCCGATATCAAGGACCTATATAGTAGACCTACGGAGGCCGACATCTCTATAGTAACTTGGGAGTTTGTAGTTATACCGAGTATCTATATCGATATTAAGATAGGTAACTATAGTATTCTAGTCTATACTATAATTAATAATAGCTCCGAGTCCCTTATTATACCCTTAGTCCTCGCTTAGTAGCTTCGCTTACTAATTAATAAGGAGGTAGTATTAGGCATAAGAGGCGTTAATAGGATAGTTGCCTTTATAGGGGCTTGTTACAATATTATAGTAGACGCCTTTAGAATCGTTTACGCCTTTACGTTCTAGATAGCGGCTAACCTAGAAATACCTATCCTTCTTAAACGACCCTAGTCTCGCATAGTACGCGGTATCTAGTAGAACTATAATAATGGATTATAGGAAGGTACTATTGCCGACTAGAAAGGAAATAAGATCGTTTTTACTAGCTATATTAGTAATTAAGGTTACAAGTCCTACGAGGAGATAGTCGCTACTACTTAGAGGTATAGAGAGCGCCTTACTAGCCTAGATCGAGAGGGAAAAGCTCTAGCGCTACTATAGGACCGTTAGTCTACGCCCTATATATCTATAGTCTATACTAATCGGATTCGTTTCGGTTAGAGGGAGAGGGATTTTAAGTAGATTAGCTTCCTACTAACTAACTACTTCCTATACCTTAACTACCTCGTATCCTACTAAACGAACTACTAGATAGTAATAACTACTCTAAAAATAGCGACTTAGAAAATAATAACTTAGAAATCGAGGTCTTTCGGACTATATACTAAGACTCGGAAGCTTCCTATAGCTAATCGAAAGTATCTACTAATAATCCCCCTAGGGGTTATTATAGCAATGTATTTAGCGATATTCTAGGAAGGGACTACGAGCTATATATCGAGCGCCTCGACGATAGAGACGATACGTCGGAAGAGGTATATACGCTATTCTATTATACTAATCTTCGAAGTAGGCGCTAGAGGGAGTAGTTACCTCTATCTACTTAGTCCTCGGTAGACGTTTATACCCTATATAAGCGGATAGCTAACAAGGTTAAACTAGTCAAAGGTAGTATATATATAATAGATAGATCTAGTCCTAGTAGTAATCCGAACTAGAGATAGGACTACCTAGACCGAGAAGTAGCTCTTCCGCTAGGAATAGGACCCTATAACTAGAAGTATATTATAAAGAAGTTCTCTACGATTGAACGTAGATTAAGGCTAATAGTAGAGCGGCTCGCTAATATTCGTACTAGCCTAGAGCTTACGCTAACGGAGAGATACCTATTAGAAGAACTCCTATATAATAGGGAGGCGGTATTAGTATACGACTTTACGTACCTTAGCTATATTAACCTAGAGATCGTACTACTATAGAAAATTAGGACTATTCTATATAAACTATAGGAGTATCCTTCCTTTAGGATTAATCCGAGTCTACGCCCGATCGTAGAAGACATAGTCCGTAAGCGTATACAAGTAGGTACGCTAGAACCTTCGTATACTTCGTATCGCAATCTATACTTCCTAGTAGGCAAGAAGTAGGTCCCTAGTAAGGATAAAGAGTATCGCCTAATTAATACTACTATAAAGTTCAATACTATAACGATTAGGGACGCTAATCTACTACCCGATATAGATAGTTTCTTAGAAGCCTTCGGGAACTATATCGTCGCCTCGTTAATAGATATCTTTTCGGAATATAACTAGATTCCATTAGATAAGGATAGTAGGGACATTATAAGCTTCGATATACCGCTTAGTCTCTTACGATAGACGACTCTCCTATAGGGAGCTACTAACTCCGTTATCTAGTTCGTTCAATCTATTACTTAGGTACTATATACCTATATCTCGTATATCGCTATACCGTTTCTAGACGACATAGGCGTTAAAGGACCTAAGACGAGATATAGGAATAAAGAAGTAGAGCCTAGTATCCGACGCTTTGTCTAGGAGTATATTAAGAACCTAGACTAGGTTCTAGAATCTATACGACCTAGAACGAGCGTACCTAACGATCTATAGCTCTAAGCTTTAGCTCCTCTATTAGAAGGTTAATATTATTAGCTATATTACTAATACGAACGGTAGGCATCCGGATACTACACGTATAAGGAAGATAGCGGACTAGGCAACTCCGACCTATTAAAAGGAAGTTCGGATTTAGATTAGGGTAGTAACCTACTTTAGGATCTAGGTCGAGGATTTCTCGATTATCTATAAGCTACTCTTTGCCCTCCTCTAGAAGGATACCGAGTTCCGATAGGACGAAGAGTATTAGTAAGCTAAGGAGCGGATTACGTAGGTATTAATTACGGCCCCGGCCCTTATATCTATTAACTATATAGAAGGCGTAGGGACTATCGTAGTTACTATCGATTCTAGTAGGGAAGGTTATAGTAAGGTACTAATATAGTACAATAGGGAGGAGCTATCCGTATAGTATCCTATGTAATATAAGTCTAGTTTATAGAACTCTATAGAGGCGCGATACGATATAGGCAAGAGAGAGTACCTAGGGGTCTACAAAGCGCTTAAGAAGTTCTACCTATAGCTATTTAGCGTCTACTTCTAACTTGAGGTAGATACAAATACCTTAGTCTACTAGCTTAATCGAGTAGCTTCTAATCTACCGAATTTAGCTATAGCTAGATAGATAGCGTAGATCTACCTCTTTGACTTTAACGCTATCTATATTCCTAGAAAGCGACATTCTACTATAGATGCCTTGTCTCGCAAGCCGATTACGGACGAAGATATAGTAGAGATATAGAAGGAAGAGGACGTCGATACTATAATAGACTATACGTTCTTTTCGACCTTCTATATTAATACCTACTTAGTAGTCGAGGTAGAAGGTACTACGACTACGGGTATAGACGAGGAACAAGAAGCTAAGGGCGTCGAACGAGCTAATATACTTAATAGAGAATACTCTAACGACTCCTACTATATCGCCTATTTCCTTACTTATAGTAGGAAAGCTCTAGGGATCTCTAGAAGCTAGTATCGCTATATCGTTAAACAAGTACGATAGTTTATAGTTAAGGATAGGCATCTATAGCGATAGTCTATAGTTAACGCCCCTCTATAGAGAGTTATCGATAACAATAAAGCTAGATAGAAGATCCTATATACCCTTTACGAGGAGAACGGTTACTAAGCGGCCGAGGGAACCTTTAATCTATTAAGAAGGTAGTATTAGTAGGATAGAGTCTAGGCTAACGTTTCTAGGTACTATAAAGGCTATCCTAAATATACGTTCCGCAATAGTTACCGCTAGGCTAGTAAGCTTCGTATACCTACTTAGTAGTCGGTCGAGGAGCGCTAGTATATAGACGCTATTTATATTAATAGTAGCAATAGTATACTAGTAGCTTAAGAGGCGCTATCTCGATAGCTAGAGGCATAGTACTTCTATTTATCCTCGAAGAAGATTACTATAACGTATATAGCTAAATTCCTATAGAAGGACATCTTTTATAGATAGGGTACCCTAGCCGAGATAGTACTTAATAACGCTCTAACTAACTTTACTAAGGAAGTCTAAGCGCTAATCTTTAGCTATAGAGCCAAGATAGTTAAGATCTTACTATACTATCCTAAGTCGAATACTATAGTCGAAGTTAGATATAAAGCCCTTCTTAATACTATCGCTAAGCTTACAAATAGAGGGGATAGGCGAATACCGATTACTAACTATATATCCGCTATCCTATAGGCCGATCGTACTACTACTATTAGGATAACTAGCCTTACGTCTATAGAAGTTATAATAGGATAGGAAGTAGTCCTACCTATCGAACTTACCTATCGTACCTATAGTATCTTTAAATAGGGATTAGTTAGGGACCGTTCTAACCTTTTATACTTATACGCTAAGGCTCTCGAAGAGATAACAAGTACTATAGAGGAAGGCCCTACTCGCTAGAGGCGCCTCTAGGAGGAGACGAAGTAATACTTCGACGATACTTAAGGCATAGATTACGCTCCCTTTAAGGAAGGGAACCTTGTCCTAGTCTTCTAGTCGGAGTTAAAGACGAGCTTCTCGTATAAGCTTACTTTCTACTAGAAGGGACCGTATCGCGTTTAGGAAGTACTCTATAAGGGCGCTACTTACTAACTTTAGGAGCTAGATAGTTCTACGCTAAAGTATATATAGCTAAGGGCAAACCTAAAGAAGATAGACTTTATAAGGGAATCTACTATATCCCCTTAGATAGATAAGGAAGTACTAGTAGATATAGAGAATATCGCTAGAGACCTTACTTCTTTCTATAAAGATCCGAATACTATACTAAATACTAAACTACTAGAGGACTTTGTATATCTACAAATAAGGCTTAGTAAGCTATTAATAATAACTCAAGAAGAAAGTCAAAGGGACGGATATCTACGAGTTAGCTTTATACAATTTAGCCTATAGTTAGAGTCAAAATCGGAGTTAAAATCGGAGTCAAAATCGGAGTTAGAAACGGAGTTAGAAACGGAGGACGATACCGATACTAGGTCTTAACTAGACTAGATATAGGAGCTAGACTACGAGTCTAACGACGAGGATCTAGACGATAGCTAGTTTACTAATAAAGATCCTAAAGTCCTAGAAGCGCTAACTAGTAGGTAAGGCGACTTACGACCGGATATTTAACGTTTCCTATATTTATTTATTTAATTGTTTTATCTAAGCTTCTATTCTACGATACTATTATACTAGCTACGTATATTTCCTTTATACTTGCCTTGTTTTTAGAGTTTACCTTTAGGATTTCGACTTGTAATAATCCCTAGGGGAGTAATTAGTAGGAGCTATTAGCTACTAAGCTATTTCTTTATCGAGGCTCTACGATATATCGACTCTACGCGCGCCGTTAGTAGTAGCTAAGCGAGATATATAGAAAGGGAGGCGCCTACGGAAGCCTTACTAACTAGAGAACCGGTCGCTTATTAGGGACCGATACTAGCGCTTAAGGGTAGCTACGCTAATTAGGGATCTACCTCCCTATCTATAAGCGGGAGGAAGGAAGGAACATCTAGATAAACTAGGTTACGAGTAGCCTATATAGAAGGGATACGGACTACTTTTATATAAGGATCTATTAGAGGATCGATTAGAAGGAAATCTTGTAATCTAATAATCCCTAGGGGAATTATTAGCGAAAACTTACTAGGACGTTCCCTAGAAAGCTAGATTGCAAGACGACTAATAGCGATATACTAACTTGGTCTACTATTAGATAGGTAGGTAGTAGGAGCAGAACTATAGCTAGGAATATATATAAAGCGCCGAGAAAGTGAAACTTTACTTCCTAAGGTTTCGGGATAGGCCGCCCGCGTGCCTATATATATACGACTATTTAAGTATAAATTTACTCGAACCTCCGAGTAATTACCTATATATATATACCTATAGTTATAAGTAAATATCTATCTATAGCCTTTATTCTAAAGCCCTTATTAATAGGCGCCTATATCTACCTATCTATTCTTCCCTCTAACTAACTAAGCTTCCGATATAGCTAAAGAATAGTAACTCGTTCCTACTAACCTAGCTCCCTCTACTTCTTCTTTAACTACCTATCGGTTTAGTTAACCTACTACTATTGTTTAGCTAGGCTAGAACGCTAATTCGCTAGGTATCTTTATAGTCCTAGAGAATAGCGAGCTTACTTAGATTACTAATCTTACTAACGCCTTTAAGATTGTCGTAGGCATTACTAACTACTAGGCAAAGATCGAGGCGACTCGATAGTTACTTACTATCCTTAATAGGACTAGCGAGAGCCTATCGGTTACTATTACTACTAGTATAACGGATCTACGCTACGAGATAGGCGGTACTATCGATTTTAAGAACCTAGTTCTCGAGGACAAGGAGCTCTCTAAGGCGTATCTATCGCTTGCCGTTATCGAGGAGTAGGGCGTTAATATCCGCTACCGACTTAACTATCTAACCGTAATCCTCGAGCATTAGGGTAGTCTAATAGCGCTCCTATAGAGCCTAGTCGACTTCGCCTATAATAGTACAGAGCGAGCTAAGAACGTTACTACCTTCGTTAATAAGAACAAGAACCGTCGATAAGGTACTAAGCTCGTTAGTAAGACTATAATCTACCGAGTTATATCTACTCCTAAGAAGACCGGTTAGTAGAACCTAAGCCTTACGTTTACTAATAGCGACTTCGACTCGAAGTATTATAAGAAGTATAAGAAGGAGATCGCTACTATTAACCTAGGTAGCTAGGAGGTAGTATAGCTACTAGCTAATAAGGGGTACCGCATTAGTAGCTTAGGGTTTATTATCGAGGGACTAGCTCGCATTGCTCTAATTATTACTCCGTCTTAGCGCTAGGCGATCCGTTATTAGGCTAAGGTATAGAAGATAGTAGACGAGGTAGCTACTCGAGAGCTCGCTATCTAAGAGAGTACTAGGCTACGTCGTACTACCGCTTAGTAAACCCGCCTATAATAGGAGCAAGCTACTAAGATAGCTAAGCTATACTAGTAAGAGGAGGAATATAGGTAGGAGGCGCTACGCCTCGAGGCTATAGTAGCTAAGGAAGATACTAAGTTGGCTAGTAGTAACGGTAGAGGAGAAGAGATAGACTTTGAGGTAGAGATTAAGGATATCTATACTAACTATATAGGTAGATAGTTTAGTCGGTTTATAGCTAAGCTAGATACTATAAGTATTAAGGGTAAGGACGTTAGTTCCTTTATAGTAGTCTATAATCTAGCTCGACAATTCAAGGATCTATATAATCCTAACGAACCTAAGGATATCTACGCTAAGTATCTAAAGATATATACTAAGTTCTATAGTCTTTGCCTAATTAATATAAAGGATAACCTTATAGATCGGCTCTTTCTACTCGGTAAGAACGGCGATATAGAGGAGGGTTTCGAGGCCTTTCGTACCTCGAACAAGGCTTACTACTTCGTTAGCGCCGCCGTTACTACTATACTAGTAGCACGTCTCGGCTTATACGCCTTTACGCTAGTTTAATCTAACGTACTAGTTATGCTAGACTAGTTTCTATAAGTAGTCGCTCGAGCCTTCGGATAGCCGGAAATTACGGTAGCGATAACTAGGCAAGGTAGTATAGTAGTTAACAATATCTTTAACTAGGCTAAGAACCTAAAGGGCAAGGCGTATAGTCTTATAGAGGAGATAGTCGTAGAGGTTACAATATATTACTAGTATCTTCGTAGCTATCTACTAGAAAAGTAGACTAGTATTAACCTACTATAGATCTATAGTATTAGTAACTAGCTAGTCTAATAGAACCTACCGTTATAGCTCCTTATAGTCGCCCTTCGACCTAATTACGTATACAAGATTATCTCTATACTAAAGCCTACTAAGTTCTATTACGAGTACGATATACCTAAGAAGAGTAACTTACCTCTAGTAGAGACAATACGCTTGAATAGTAACGTTCTAGAACTAATCGAGGGCATCGGCGCTAATCGAGTTTATATATTAGTCTCCTTCGAAGTAGAGGATAAGCTTGCCTACTCTTAAGGCGTCGACTATATACATAATCTAGAGATTTTCGCTATATAGGTATAGAAGCTTAAGGCTCGCGGCCTTGTACTACTAAGTAGCTAAGTAGGAGAGCTAACCGATAAGTATCTTACGAGCGAGGATTTAGAGGCTATAAGCGGCTAAAGCAAGACTACGTAGTAGAACTTGAAGCCGCTATTAGAGGGTTCTACCTCGTTTAGTATACTATATCTACCTTATAGCGATACTACCGGTACGGCTAATCGGATCTATATAGACCTAGGCTTCTATCGCGTTAAGGGAAACAAGGTTAAGGACTTTAATCTTACTATCGCCTAGGTCGTAGAGGTATACCGATGCCTAATACCGGTTACTCGCTAAGGCGGTACGATTCTATACGTATTCCCTTACGCTATCTAGCTTACGGGCCTTAGACCTATAGTAGACGCTCTTATTAGGCGTATTCCGTAGTCTAATCCTTCTATTCGAGAGGAGCTTAATTTAGTTTTTGCGCTAGACTCTAAGGGCCTTCGGGGCTATATTAAGGAGTAGAACCGGCGCGCCTACGACGCGGTTCGCGAGGTACTTACGCTTTAAGCTAACCTCGAGCGTAAGTTATATAGCGAGAAGAGCTACTATATCTCGAAGAGCCTTTCCGACCGATAGGAAGATAACGAGGTACTAGGCGAGAGCTATAGTAAGTACGAGCTTCGCTAATTGCCTACGTTTCGGATTAGATAGTAATTAGGGATAATACTACCTATAAGTAGAACTATAAGTAGAACTAGGAAGTAATAACCCCTAGGGAAGCGATTGAAAGTCTACTTAAGATAGCGAGCTAAAGAGCCTACCTATTTGTTTTCTATATATATAATCGCGGTATTGTATAATTTGTATCTAGTTAGATATCTAGAAAGGGAGGGATATTGTCTAGTAACTAGGACATACTTGACTACCGAGTTAGGTAGGGGCCTCGATTAGTATATATAGTCCTCTTCCTCCTAGGGAGAGACATTATTAACCTTCGTTTAGTATACATCGCTAGTTACCTTTTATGTACCTCTACTATAGAGCTCTAATTACTACTATATACCTCTATGACTACTACAATAGTTAGTCCGCCTAGTATAGCTACCTATAGCCTAATAGGTTATACTACCTATAGTTCCTTCCTATACTACCTAGCCCTTAGGTTTGTATAGGTTTAGGTTCTACTTATTAGTAGTAGAACTTGAAGCTACTATTAGAGGGCTCTACCTCGTTTAGTATACTATATCTACCTTATAGCGATATTACCGGTATAGCTACTTAGATCTATATAGATCTAGGCTTCTATCGCGTTAAGGGAAACAAGGTTAAGGGTTTCAATCTTACCGTCGCTTAGGTCGTAGAGGCTTACTAATACCTAATACCTATTACTCGCTAAGGTAGTACGATTCTATACGCGTTTCCTTACGCTATCTAGCTTATAGGCCTCGGTCCTATAGTAGATGCCCTTATTAGACGCATTCCGTAGTCTAATCCTTCTATTCGAGAGGAGCTTAATATAATTTTCGCGCTAGACTATAAGGATCTTAGGAGCTATATTAAGAAGTAGAACTAGTACGCCTATAACGCGGTTTGCGAAGCTCTTACAATTTAAGCTAATATCGAGTATAAGTTATATAGCGAGAAGAGCTACTATACTACTAAGAGTATTAGGGGCTAGGTATATAGTAACGTATAGAATATCTACCTAACCGATAGCTTAGTAGGTAGTAGAACTAATAAGTGCCTCCTAAAAGGATTGCGTAGTACGCTAGGTTAAAAAGGCTATACGAGTTACGTACGTCCTATATACGCTCTTAGCGTATACTACTTAGTATACTTAGGGCTTAGTAAGAGACCTTACCTTATCGAGGTCCTTACAAAGAGCCTCTCCGACCGATAGGAGGATAACGAGGTACCGGGCGAGAACTACGACAAGTACGAGCTTCGCTAGTTAGATACTAGTAGAACTAGGAATTAATAGCTCCTAGGAATACGATTAGAAGTCTATCTAAGGTAGCGAGCTAAAGAGCTTACCTATTTGTTTTCTATATATGTAATTATAGTATTGTATCTAGTTAGATACCTAGAAAGGGAGGGATATTATCTAGTAACTAGGATATACTTATCTACCGAGTTAGGTAGGGGCCTCGATTAGTATATATAGCCCTCTTCCTACTAAGGAGAGATATTATTAATCTTCGTTTAGTATATATTACTAGTTACGTTTCTTGTGCCTCTACTATAGAGCTCTAATTACTACCTACTACCTCTATAGCTACTACGAATAGATAGTCTACCTAGTATAGCTTCCTATAGCCTAATAGGTTATACTACCTATAGTCCCTTCCTATACTACCTAGCCCTTAGGTTTGTATAGGTTTAGGTTCTACTTATTACTAGCTACTAATAATATTATCGTTAGTAGCTAACTATTTTATCGTAGAAGCGTTATAACGGTTACCGCTCCTTGTTTTAATAGATACTATCGTATATAACGTTAGGTATTATCTTTAGAAGCGCTTCTTCCGGTATCTCGTAATTAGAAGTAATATAGCTATCGTTTATAGCTTACGTAAGGGTAATAAGGGTAACTTCTCTAATATAGTAGTCCTAGTCGTACGTTAAGTAAAGGACCTAGAGATAGTATATAAAGGCCGTTATGCGCTATAATAGCTTCATAGGGCTACTAGAAGCTAGATTGCTACTATATAAAGTAATTAAGACAACTTAGAAGATACTAAATACTCTAAAGAGTGTCGTAATTAAATCGTATAGTACTTACTCTAGAGGGACTTTATATATAATTATTTTCTCTTCTACGATATTGTAAATACTATATATCGCGTATTCTTGTAGTATAGATTTATATAGATTATCGGATATTAACTTAATAAGATTAAAGGGATTAAAGGTAAGGTTTTATATAGTATTAAGGTATTTATTATTAATTAAGGAAGGAACGATAGACCGGATAAAGGCCTTGTTATCGCTAGTAATAGACTCGTAAAGAAGGACTTATAGCTTACCTTCTAGTTACGAAGAGGTTAGTACTAATAGTAGTATAGTATATAGGTAGGTTAATCTTATTACTATACTATTCTAACTTATAGACAAGTAGCTATCTCTAGTATTTTCCTTAGGAGGAAAAAGCCCTTTAATCTACCTTCCTAACTTCCTTAAAGCCCCTACCGGTTTTGTATAGCGTTAAAAACCTCTACTTTCTATTATACTATTAGGGATACTAAGCCCTACCCTTGTTTATACTAGTCTTTTAAACTTTAAGAGATTCCCTATATCTCTATCGCCTTAACTAGATTATGTCTACCTCCTCTAGTTTAGTATCCTTTATTAACTTGTTCCTTTATAGCTTTAAACTAGATAGGAGGGATATCTAGTTTAGGGAATAGGGTAGTATCCCTATCCCTTTCCTCGCTTTCCTCCCTCCCCTTTAAATATAGGTTATTGTTATTCCTCCTACTTTCTAGTTAACTTCTTTTATAGCTCTCTACTAAGCTATAAACTATCCCTATCCTTACTTAGTATCTAGTTATATAACCTATACTACTAGAATTTAGATTTCCTATATTAGTATCTATACTTAGGTATTCTTTATAGGCTACCTTATATGCGGTATAAGGAGTAGTTTGTATTAGATACCTAGCCTTTAGAACTAATATTAGTGCCCCTATAGGAGCTAGGGCCTAGGGGGCAAGTCTAGGACTATACTCCCCTAGGGGCTATAGGCTATAGGATTTACTAAGTACTTTTCCCTTTATATTCCCTCCTCCTTCTAGTAGTCTTTAAAACCTCCTCTTTAGTTATTCCTCCCTTCTCTTTAGGATAATTAGTCCTAGGTTACTACTCTAGTTCCTTATCCCTAGGATAGATTCCCTTCCTAGAAAGGTTAGCCTATCGACTTAGTATTAGTTCTTATAGGTAGTTATAGCTACGCTAGGCTCGATAGGTAGCCGCTAGTTTTTTATTAAGCTATAGTCGCCTTAGAGCTAGACTCCTTTTAAGTTTTTACCTAGGCGCCTTGAATTGCCTTCCTAGGTAGCGCCGATAGGTAGGAGAGATTTAGCTCTATCGACGACGGAGTCGCCTTTAGGTTCGTAGCTAGTACTACGTATAGGTACTCTCCTTCGCTAGCCTAGTATAGTATATAGAAATAGCTACTACTAGGCTAGCGCTTACTACTATTATTATTACTATAGTAGAGCTATAGCGGTATTATAAGCGTCTAGATATCGTATCTAGACGTCTATAGGAGCGTTCTATAGTAGTACGCCTAGAAGAGGTTAGCCGTTATACTATTAGACCTACGATTATTATTAATTTAGCGGCGCGTATAGAGGCTACGCCTATAGTCTTTAGCCTATAGGTCTAGGGCCGTTTACTATATTACTAATATTTATATCTTCTTTGTCTTCTAAGCCGTATATTATTTGCGTATTATTAAATCGTAGTTTATTATCGTCTTAGTAAGCGTACGCCCGAGATAAGGAAGGTCTAGCTCTATTCCCTATTAAATCCCTACTAGTACCTCTTTGTCTTCTAACTATCGTACTAATACGATACTAAGCCGATACTACTATAGTACTATTGTCTACTCCTCGTAAATAGTACTTACGAGTAGTATTAGTATCGTAGAGTCTATATAGCTATTATAGTACTAAGTAGGTAAATAAAAGAAGGAGGGATTAAAATCCTAGAAGAAACGCTTATACCGGCTATATATAGATCCCTATAAGTAATCTTACTATATTATTTGAATATATATAAGATTAATAGATAGTATTCTAAAAAGTAGATAGAAAAGATTCTAAAGTAGTTTCTAGTAAGATAGTATATTAGTTAGTATATTAACTATAAGTTAATATTCCCTTCTATACTATAATAGTATATATTAAGAGACTATTATATATTAAAGACTAAGGTTTAATTCCTTATATTACTATTCTTTTTACTATTATTTATTTACTTTTACTAATTATCTATAGACTAATCTCTATAGAAGACGGAATATTAAATATTTACCTAAATATACGCTATTACTAATAGCTATTTTAGAAGACTAAATATAGGCGCTAGTAACTAAGTACTTAGTATTTGTAATCTATTAATTCTACTATAGATCGTTATAGTATATAGCGAAGAACGCGGATAGGGTAACGTCCTCTATCTAAGGGTTAGTCGTAGTAGTAGTTACTATCTTCTTATCCGAATATATATACTAATATTAGAGGGAGTGCCAAGTATCGGTCTTAGCGCGAAATCTCTCCTTTACTCGGCTCCACTTACTATGAAGCCAATTACTACGCTAAGCTTATACGTATACGCGTATAGAATCCTCGAATATATATAGCTTTGCTATTTTGAAGTGCTCTACGCGGATACGTTTTTTTCCCTTTCTGCCTTAAGCATACTGCCTCTATAGATCAACAACTGTTCAATAACGTTTATATAACTATGAACGGCAACATGGACTGCGATTATATAGGTGCTGCAGATGGTCACAGTATGCTATATGCGTACGCAGCTTTAGTTAATTGAATCACTACGAACGGCAGCGAAGACATTCACTCAAAAGAGACAGTAATCATCTCGACCACCGGATCATGGCAACTCCACCTCCAGCAGAGTCAGGGTACCAATTGTGGTATTACTACCCATCACTCGCCGGAATCATCGCATTTGCAGCTCTATTTGCCGCTCTTTCTATCATGCACCTAATCGGTCTCGGGATGCATCGACTTAAATTCTGTATTCCACTATCGATCGGAGGCATCTGTACGTTTAGCCAACTCATCCGCTATGCAATACCATACTAACGTTTTTGCAGTCGAAGTCATCGGTTATGGCATTCGAGCCTACGCCCACTCACAAACATCCAACGTACCAATCTACGCAGCCCAGTCGCTTCTCATCCTTCTCGCGCCCATTCTATTCGCCGCATCCGTCTACATGTATCTTGGACGCTTGATGACTGCCACGAACGCAACCGAGTTGTCTCCGATCCCAGTTCAGTACTTGACGAAGACGTTTGTCTGGGGAGATATTCTCTGCTTTGCCATTCAGGCCGTTGGCGGCAGCATGCAATCCATCAAGAGTATGAAAGACAAGATGTATATCGCCGAGTACATAATTCTCGGCGGATTGATTCTTCAAATCTGCATCTTTTGCGTATTTGTGGTTGCGGCTGTGGTAGTGCATGTGAGGATGGCTCGAAGGACATTCAAAGAAGGTACGATCACTTGGGAAAAGAGGCTCGTAGGGCTCTACATCGTCAGCGGCCTGATTTGCCTACGAAACATTTTTCGAGCGGTGGAGTATGGTCTGGGATCCGATGGATATCACTTGAAGTGTGGTGTGTGTGTGCCTATCACGTGCCTGATGCCTAAGGCTATAACTGCCGCACTTATATATTCGGACTTCCTCGTAGATAGTCCTTCTCAAAATGCACTAGTTACATTAAGTAGTTATGCGCCCTATGCGTTTCTAACGTACCTATATCTAAGTACCTCTATCGACTACTACGTAGCTAGTATTATTAATACCTTAGTACAATACGCCGATACCTCGTCGTTACCGCTACCGCTACTCAAGTGTTCTAGTAGGTACTAGCACTTCGAGTCTATCTAATTTAATTAATATATACGTTAGCTATCTACTATATACGTATACCTATATTTAGCGTAAGGCTAATATATAGTTTGTATTATATTGTCTCCTATCTCTTTAATACTATCGCTATCGCTAAAGCTATCCGTAATAGCACTAATAGTAACTAGAGTCGCCGGCGCTTATATAAGTAATATTCCTAAGCTAGAGAATAAGGAGAATTACCTATTATAGTCCTATACTACTAAGGGTATCCTTAAAGGTATATCGGTATAGCGCTATATATAAGGCATCTACCTACGACTAAAGATTAAAGACTCGAGTAAGTTAATAGAAGAATTTAAAGACCGCTAAGATAAATAGGAGGCTAAAGACTAGATAGCCTATACCTAGATCTTTACTAATTACGTAGCTAATATTTAGTAGTCGCTACTTAGACTCGGTACCTTACAAGACGTATAGGACTTTCTTAAGAAGAAATATACTAGTAATAGTAGGTCTACTAAATTTATATTATTCTAGGAATATTCTATCCTTTAGTATAAGGGCAAGGACATTGAGAAGTTCTATAATAACTATAAGAAGAAGCTAGGTATACTAAAGGAGACTAAGTTAGCTATTAGTAACTACTAAGTAGTCTACTTCTTTATTATGCTTATTAGCCCCTTCTATAAGGCCTTTATATAGATAAGACGCGAGTAAATGCGAGCTACTAACTTTAAGATTAATAGTAATATACTAGATAATATTATTAGCGTATTACTTAATAAGAATATTACGTAGCTTAACTAGGCCTAGTATAGTAGATACTTTGGTCTATAGAAGCTAGCTTAATCGCAATCGTAGTAGCTACTAGCTAGTAATACTAATCCTAATTAAGCGCCTCGTAGCGGCGCTCGTAGTAGCTATAGTAGCCGTAGTCGTAGAGGAAATAATAATAATCCGCCTCGTAAGAAGTACTTATATTATAATAGTACCTATCTATCCGATAGGTACTATACTAAATACCCTTATCTAAAGGAGGAAGACCGACTCCGCTATAAGCGAGAGAAGGCTAAAAAGAAAGTATAGCAATAGCGAGGTCTAACTACTTAGTAGTAGTAGTAGTAGTAGTAACCTTAATCTATACCTCTATAGTAGAGCCTATTTACTAATAGAATATCCTATAACGATCTACGACCTAACTCTATACTACCTAGTAACTACTTATTTATTACTATAGTCGAGGTCAAGGTTAGTAATCGCGCCTACATAGTACTATCGGCTACTATACGTATAATAGACTAGGTTATCGACTCTAGTACTAGTATATATATAATTAACAATCTAGTATTACTTATTAAGTATAAAGGTTACAATATTCTAGTACGATTTAGAGGCAATACTAAGCAAGTAATACTAATTAGTACTACCTAGATAGAGGTAGTTAATAATCGAGGAATTAGTACAATGTAGCTTACTAAGATACTATATATACTAGGTCTAGCTACTAACCTTATATCTACCGAGAAGTTAGCCGACAAGGGCTACTTCTATCGTAATAATAGACGAGTCCTATTTACTTATAGTAGCGATAGCGAAGTTACGGTTACTTAGATCTACCGCAAGAATAGTCTCCCCTTTTCTATATACCCCTATATCCGGACCTAACGATAAGGTAGCTATTGCCCTTCTATCGAAGAAGGGGGTACTAGTAGGTACTATAAATAACTAGTACCTATAGTATAGTTACATTCACTATAGCAAGTTACTATAGCTAGAAGCTAATAGATATATCGTAATCCTTAGAGATAAGAAGAAGACCTTCCGTAACTATATTACCTATCGCTTATTAATAGTATATAAGGAGTACAATCGACTACTACGATTACGACCTTCTACGATCTATTACATTGTTAGTATAGATGTAGTCTATATTACTAACCCTAGCCTACTCTAAGAGCGCTACTTTACGCTCTTTATCTATACTAAGTTAGCTTATTGCTATAAATACCCTAGTGTCCTAAAGATAGGTATAGTACTAGCTATTAAGGATTATCGTATATATGTTTACACTTAGACTAGCTACGCTATTCCTATATACCGCCTCGATAGAGGGGGTAAATATAGAGGCAATAGTCTACTAGAGTAGGCTCGTAATAATAGTATTGTACTATAGGTTACTACTCTATATTTATCTACGCAAAATAGACTTGCTAAGGTTAGTAACTATATTGTCTACACAATAGCTCGAAAGATAATACTATAGGCAAACCTTCTAAAGGCTCTATAGCTATACGTAGTTAGCGTAGCTATACATATCCTAAATATTACGCCTACCTAGGTCAATAGTAGCGATAGTCTATATATAGTTATAGCTAAGGAGCTTAACTAGTCTCGAAAGTATCCTCGCTTATAGTACCTACGTACCTATAGCTATATAATTATTATATACGACTATAGTATTACTCGTAGTAAGAAGTTTAATACCCGTAGTAAGCTTAGCAAGTTTGTTAGATATACTAAGGACTCTATAGACTCTAGCAAGTACATAATCTATCTACTTAATAAGCATAAGGTAATTACTTCGAAGGATGTCTAGTTTCTTAAGTTAGAATCTAAGTCAAAATCGGAGTTAGGATCTAAGTCAAAGTCGGACTTAAAATATAAGTTAAAATCTAAGCTACTACTACTAGAAGGCATATAGCTATATACTAATCCTAACGACCCTTCCGAGAGCGAGTTTATAACTATTGAATTAGTTATGCCTATACTATTTAATATAATAATAAGCGATACTCCGATAGTACCTATAGCTAGTATTGTTTAATAGCTCTAACCCTAGCAAGAGGGACCTATAGAAGAGCTTGAAATACTACTAGTAGATAATATTATTAATCTACTACTAATCGAAGATAATATACTAGGAGTCTAGCCGTTAAGTAATAAAGATAGCTTCTAATCTACTAAAGAAGAGTTTAATCTAAATACTAAGAAGGGTAAGCCTAGCTAGTTACTAGAGTTTAAGCGACCTAATAATATTAACGCTCGTAGTACTCGATTAACCTATAGTAAGAAGTCTACTCGTAACTTGCTACGTAGATATCTAGTAGACATCTATATTAAGGATAGTTAGTATATCCGTAACCTATCTAATATGCCTATCGCCTATATAAAGGGCTTTATAGCTACCTACTATATTACTAAGTAGAACGACGATCCTATTCCAATTCTAAAGAGCTATAAGGAAGCTAAGGAGTTACTATATTAGCTATAATAGTAGGAAGCCTATAAGGCTAAATACAAGTCATTAATAGACAATACTACCTAGATCTATATTCTAAGGCTAGAAGTGCCTAAAGGCCGTAAGGTTATCTATAGTAGATAGGTCTTTACTATTAAGCGTAATACTAATAGCAAGGTTAGTCGCTTTAAGGCTCGCTAGATTGTTAAGGGATTTACTTAGGTTAAGGGACAAGACTATAACGAGACCTATACTATAGTCGCTAAGCTATCTACGTTACGAGCTCTATTTGCTCTTATTACTTACTATAACCTAGAGGCTTAGTAGTTTGATATCCTAACTACTTTCTTAAATACTACTATTAGTAACAAATACAAGATCTACGTTAAGTAGCTATACGGCTTTAAGAACCGTAGTAGTAAGGGCATAGTCTACCTACTACTAAAAGTACTATATAGACTAAAGTAGTTACCTATACTATAGTACGAAGAGCTCTACAAGTATCTAAAGAGTATAGACTTTATCCCTATTATAAGCGACGTATATATATTCAAGTATACGATTAGCGGCTCGATTATTGTTATCTACGTAGATAATATAATTATTATTGCCTACTCGTTAGCTACCTTACAAGTAGTCGCTTAGTTACTAAAGGATCGCTTCTATATGCGAGAGCTTAGTAACCTTTACTATTATCTCGATATACGCATTATTCGTAATCGTAAGGACTATACTATCTATATAGTATAGGATACCTACCTTAATCGACTTGCTAAGAAGTATAGAATAAAGGGCTATATAGCCCCTATAACTCTAATAGCTCTACGCTATATTAAGACTACTATTTAGCGTACCCCTAAGGACTATATAGCTAGCGCTACCTTTAAGACGAAGTATTAAGAAGGTATTAGCGAAGCTTTGTAGCCTACAATAATTACTCGATCTAATACCTACTATACTACCGGCCTACTATCTCGATTTGTTACTAACCCGACTAAGGAGTACTACTACGCCTTGCTATAGTTAATTAAATACCTTATTAGTACTCTTAACCGCGATATATACTTTTAGGGAATATAGAGTAATAATAAGCTTAATCTCGCTAGCTACTACGATACCTTATAGGCTAATAATCCGATTACCCGCCGCTCTACTAGAGGCTTCTATTTCATATTAGCTAGTAGACTACTTCTATACAAGTTAGGTCGCTAGACCTTAGTTACTTTATTATTAATAGAGGCTAAGTATATTTAGCTTACTACTACTACTAAGGAAGCTATATCCCTTATGCGTATATTAGAAGAAATAGGGTACAAGGGTACTATTAAGCCTATTACCTTGTACGAGGATAATTAGTTAGCGATTACTATTACTAAGTCTATAACTAATAGCTATACTAAGTATATAGATACTAGGGTATACTATATCCGAGAGAAGATCGCTAATAGTATAGTTATCGTTACCTAGATTAGCACTTATAATTAGATTGCTAATGGGTTTACTAAGCCGCTTAACAAGCTTAAGTATAGTCGCTTTATTAAATAGTTAAACCTTATAGACTATAAGAGCGCTATTCAAAACGCTACTTAGCCTACTACTAAGTATTAGTCTAGTTAGAAAGAGGATATGTATTGTTTAGTTCAACTACTAGTCTGTTTAATGCCCCTTTGTTTGCTTTGTTCGGCTGTATGTACGCGATAAGGGGGTGACTTGAAGTGTGGTGTGTGTGTGTGCCTATCACGTGCCTAATGCCTAAGGCTGTAACTGCCGCACTTATATATTCGGACTTCCTCGTAGATAGTCCTTCTCAAAATGCACCAGTTACATCAAGTATATCTTCTGGGGCACGAGTGGCCAGGCTTCGTGTTCGATGGTGCGCCTATGGTCGTTGCTCTCGCCATCTGCGGAACTTGGTATCTTGGCAGCGGTGCAAAATTGAACTGTCGTTATGATGGCTATGCCAAGACGGTGGAGCTCGAGCACGTTCGATCGTCGTCGCCAATGTCGGTCTAGGCGTAAGAGATAGTCGATATGGAACATGCTTAAGTGCATGAACACTCATTCTTTAGTTTTGCATCTGGATCGTTCGGGAGCAAGATGATACTGGCGGTGGCGTTTGAGCGTTGCATTGTGATGAATGGAGATAGCGGAACATTATCTCATAGATCTGATCAGCTTTAGAGTATTTAGGGACGGACCAAAATACCTACAATGAGAAAGTCTTACAGTGATGATGCCGCAGGGCTCTCCGTGATGTCTGGACCATCCTGCCCTACTTCAGATAGTGGCCATATTAGCCACTGCCTCCACTACCGGCCGAGATGCGACGTAATCGCTTTCAAGAGAGTGTAGCCTGCAGGCCCTATTGCCCAGCATCCGCGGCGGTGATGCAAGACCACACAGAAGTATGCGAGTATGATCAATGATTCGGGTCTTGCTTCGCTCGAAAGCTGTATGTACGCCGGCGATGATGTGACTAGCCAGGTGAAAGCAGTGTGTGTTGATGCGCGTTGCTCCGAGTCGAGAGCACGTACTTCGTCGAAATCGCGCTGCAAGTCCTTGATAGCAGCTGTGTACGTCTCGCGACTGGAGTCGCTGATATTAGCGTTCTTAATCAATGCATGAAGTGGTAACGTCTCTTCGCCGATTATTCTGCCAATGTGCCTTGACATTGCGTCCTTCATAAACTCGAGTTGCCATCAAGTCATTCCAGAAAGGCCGAAATACAGAGTTCACGCCGCGTAGCATCTGTGCACTACCGATCAAGGCCTCAAGAAAATCTGGAAATGTGGTGTGCGCGGCCGAGGAGAAGGTGTCGCAGAACGAATGAACTCCAATGAGACGAGCAAACATTACTACCGCAACGCAATTTTCCGAGTCGATTTCGGTTATGATGTTGTCTAATCCTATGATGGCCTTCTCCTGAAACGATGTTGCTATTTCCTTGTAGCCTTGATCACTGTTTGACACATACAACGAGAGAGCCCCGATACCAAGCATTTCGTTCAACAAGAAGTGATGCTTGAATCCAGACCTAATAATCAAATTGCGGTAATTTTCGTCATGCAACGGCTGTCCAGTGAAGGTCGGGCATACGTGGAAAATAAATTGATTGTAGAGCTCGAGATGGATGATGGACACATCTGATGTTCGGCTGAGCACAGTCGATGCATCGCTGCTAGTCGAGCGTGGTGTTTGAGAGTGGGCCGGAGACCTCGTGCTCTCTCTCGCTGTGGAATCCTGGAAGGGACAATCTAGACCCCTTGACACGCACTGCGCGCATATGATGTGTCAGTACACCTGATATCTTCAGGATTACTTCTTGAGCGCCTGCGTTGCACAGACGGCCATGCTGTTCATGCGGAGGACGGTCTCATATAGAGCAAACGCTTTCGGTATATGTTGCACTTACATTTGCGCAAGCCGGCTTCTTTTCGTCACACTGTGTTGCTGTCAGCACCATATCTCGATCCTCGGTCTCAGAGTAAGAGCTTCAAGAGCCGCTGACGTACTTTGATATGCCGTTTCTTGCAGGTTGTGCAACCGCTTCGAGATTTGGAATGGAAAGCTCTAGGCTTCATGATGTGCATATATATACAATGCTGAGGTGAGCGCTAGGCAAGTCTTTTGCGATAGGCCCAGTGTCGAGCTGAGGATGTTCAGCAAAGACGTGAGATGCCTTGAACATTCGCAATAGTTCTACGCTTTGCCTCCACCTGAGAGCTGAAGCTGCTTGTTCCAAAGCAGAGTACAATTGATCCGCCGAAGGATGCATACTAGTCTCTACTCCGAGACCTCTTGCAATTGGCCATGCTTTCTCTCAGCTTTTGAGTCATGGTGTGAGATGGTCAAGATGGCTGCATGTTCTTGCATTCGAACTCCCACCACTGCCACCTCCTGATGCAGGCGACATCTCACTGTCGAGCTCCGTCAGTTCCCGCACCGAAGAATGGCACGCGTGATTCTCACCACGTTCTGTCGATCCTTCGTAACGTTGCCCCAGGGCTGGCGGAAGACTGCACATGGCACATGGCTGACTGCAGACGAATGCGATTGATAAAGTGCATCCCTTTGGACCTCTATCATCGCACTTCCACTCTCTCACGTGGAGCTCGTAACCAAAGAGCCTCTCTCGTCTTCTAGCAGCATGTTCTCCCATACAAACCCTGACACCAAGTTCACTCCATTCACTCTGAACACTCCAAGTGGTAGAGATGTCACAGGAATCGAGTTTGTTCCTGGATCTGCCAAGTCGACCACCAAGGACATCAAGCCTTTGATTGTTGCATTGCACGGCGCAACGTGCTTTTCCGGCTACTGGGACCTGGACGCGGAACATACTGCATCTATCGCAGCATCAGCACTTGGGCTGCCGTTCGTCGCCATAGACCGGCCCGGCTATGTCGGGACTGATAGCGTTGTCCTCGATGGTAGCACCTATCAGCTTGCGACTGCTAAGTGGATCGAAGACGAGATTCTGCCCCAGCTGTGGCAGAAGTATGGCGTTCCAAATGCATGCTCCGCAGTGTGCTTGATGTGCCACTCTCTCGGCTGTTGTGTTGGGATCACAATCGCTTCACTCCATGCAAAGACGGTCAACAAAGCGCAGTATCCTCTTGCCGGCTTGGTCATTTCTGGAGTGGGCAGGCGGCTGAGGAGATCGGCAAGTGTGATCGACAATCCAGCAGAACTTGACATGAATATTCTGCCGCCGGTCCTGCAACGGGACCTGAGCGAACAAGTGCCTTTCATGCTCGGTGACCCTGAGCTTCAGCTTTACGACCAAGCGATCACTTCGAGCCTGGCAAGCCACGCCGGTTCAATGACACGAGAGGAACTACATGGCGGCATTATGTTCATGGTAACTGAAGTTGGAGCCCATTTCATCGAGTCCGTTCAGTGCTCGGTACTGTATGGCCTTGCAGAGCACGACCATGCTGGCTACGGTACGCAGGAGGAAGCAAGGAGTTATGCCGAGATGTTCAAGAGCAGCAGGCGAGTCGACTGGTTTCTGATGCGCAACGCGCCTCATGCAATAGAGTGGTCAAAGGCCGGTAAAGGATGGTGTTCTCACGGCCTGGGCTGGGCGCTGGAGGTCACTGCAGACTACGTGATCCAGCAACAGCAGTAGCATCAAGTCATGATCAGAAAGCAGCAACTTGTGCCTATCTCTCTTTTTCAAAGAATCATGGTGTTCTATCTGCAGTCAACTACCGCTTTCTGAGTGATTCAACAGATGTTCACAGGCTTGTCACGCCTAGGTCGCCTGTACAACATCGGCAAGGCTATTTGTGGGATTCCGGACGTTTCGGCCAAAACTGGACCGAGCATGACATGGTATGATTCTTTACCCGTACCCTGCCTCGTGTCCCTTAGTTCTACATCAGCCGATTTCGGCAATTCCGACATCGAAGTAATCCAGAAATAGTAAAACGATGTCGAGCACACTCTCAGAAGTGGTGCACGAGAGGTGCGAGCTACATTCTTCGCCGAGCACAGCTCCAACAGGATGATGAAGAGCTTGTTGGCTGTAATTCTGCTTTTCCAGCAGCCATGTATCTCGGACACCACAAGCCACATTCTGGAGGAGGGACCAACATATGTCTTCAGCCCTGCATCTCGAAGCTTATTCCCAGAATCGATGCGGGGATTCATAGGACAAATTGGCATTGAGATGAAACAGAATACCACCATCCTACATATGAGTCCTGGCTCTCGGGCAGTTCTAGACTTTGGCGTAGAAGTAGCTGGATTGATCGCCTTCAACTACAGGACGAATGACACGCAGCCATTGTCTCTGTCCTTCACAGAGTCATCGAGCTTCATTGGAGATATCTCAGACGACACGGGCAAAGTACACACCCAGGACTGGGACAAGGCCCTCAATGTTACTGTCGACGATGGAGCTGGATTCTACACTATGCCTGCTGGCAACTTTCGAGGCGGGTTCAGGTTTCTGGCCTTGAATGCCCGGGCGAACATATCTGTCTCCAACATCACATGCAACATTGGCTTCGCGCCAAACATGCCAGATCTTCAAGCCTACACAGGGTATTTCTCAACTTCGGAATCATACTATCGCCAGCTTGGTCAGCTATGGGCTGCTGGTGCCTATACTGTGCAGACGAACATCGCACCACAAGATACAGGGAGATGGCTGCCGCAAATCCGGCCTGGATGGGCATATAATGCCAGTCTTGGAGTCGGAGAAGGGCCTTTCTTGGTAGATGGGGCGAAACGTGATCGTGCTATTTGGCCAGGCGACCTTGGAATCTCAGGTCCCGCCGCTGCATTGGCTTTTGGCGATGCTGGTCTTCTGCCGTGGCGGAACGGTCTCGAGACTATGATACATTTCCAGAATACCAGCTCGGAGTCGTATGGTGAATTCCCGTACGCTGGTCCAGACACGAACAGTTTTCGGAATGGTCTTCAAAGCGAGACATATCACGCCTGGACTCTTATCACCATGTATGATTATGTAATGTATACTGGGGATGAAGCATGGCTGGATACGCAGTGGAAGAGTGTGGTGGACGGGGTGGATTTTATACTTGATCGTCTCGATCCAGATACCGGCCTCCACAACCAAACTCAACTCAATGACTGGGGCAGACAAGGCGCAGGTGGATACAACTCAGCACTCAATGCTCTCGACTACCATGCGCTCAAGTCTCTGGCAAGTCTAAATAATGACACAGATCAAGCCTCCACCTGGCTCGGAGCCGCATCAAAGCTGAAGCAGAGCTATAACAGCTTTCTCTGGGACACTGCAGCTTGCCTCTACTTCGACAACACAACCACTACTCTGCATCCCCAGGACGGGAACGCCTTAGCTCTAGCTTTCAACCTCACCATGAACGCTTCTCGAGCCACCAAATTGAGCTCAGCTCTTACTACGAATTGGAACGAAATCGGTCCCGTGACCCCAGAGCTCCCAGACACAATCTCGCCCTTCATTTCCGGCATCGAACTGCTTGGCCATTTTCGCTCTGGCAATCCAGATCGTGGTCTCGACCTTCTTCAACGGCTATGGGGCTACTTACTCACAAGCCCTCTCATGACAGCCAGTACATTCGCCGAAGGCATCTCTGCAAATGGCAGTCTGTGGTATCGCTCTGCATCAGGATACAGCTATGATCCGAAATACACGTCTCTTTCACATAGCTGGAGCGCGGCGCCTGTGCAGGTGCTTATTCATGAGCTTGTAGGACTAAAACTCGGGAAGCCCGGTGGGAGGGAATGGGTGTTGGAACCTAAAATTGGGAATGTCGCGGATGCGATGGCTAGATTTGTGACGCCTTTGGGTAAATTCGAGGCTCGTGTTAGTAAAAAGGCGAACGAGACGGTGTTGGTGGTTGAAATTTTGACACCAGCTGATACGAAAGGAACTGTAATTCTTCCTGGAGACTGGACGATTGAAATCGATGGCCGGCCTCACGACAAATCCATCCCTATCGAGGGCGGAAGTAAGAGCATGAGATTACAGAGATAATTCACGAATTAATGACAGCTCGCCAACGTAAAACAAATCAATGTTTCACAGTGGCCACAGCATGTGAATGCGTTCCCTCAGCCCTTGGCCTATCTCACAATCGTATCCTGCGTAACATCAAACGCCCCTGAAACGTAGAATCAGCCCACATATCAGGATTCTCTCCCTTTCTCTCCCTCGCCTCCTTGATTTTCCTATTCACAAGCTCCATCATCAAAATGCAAAGCCTTCCTCGTCACTGCAGCAGAACTCTGAACAGCTCCTGCTCTAGCTTTCCTCACGAACGGGAAGACTCCTAACGCGAGCGGGATATCGGGCAATGCATTGTATGAAAATTCTCCATTCACCTCTTGAAGCCTGCTAAGGAATTCCATCGATGCGTTGGTTCCCCATCTTTGCTCTTCGCTCTTGCTTGATGATCCTGCTCTTCGAGAATTCGCATTCCCGTATGCCATCACAGTGATTCGAGCAAAGCTGTGCTTCCGGTGTAATCTGTGGGTGTGGTAGTCGTTGACTGATGCTGTGTTCGACCAACAATGAGTGCAGTTCGTGAAACGTACAAGCAAAGGACAGGCACGAGCTTGCAGCTCAGATCTTGAGCTCGATCATCATCTTTGGAACGAAGGACAGCGATACATACTAGCGGCCGACGGTCCGGACATTGCAAATTAATACTAGATCTACCTGGAACATCGGTAGAACTAAAGATCCCCAAGGCTACCCCGAGGCGAGCATTTCCGGACTCCGCGTCAAGTCACTTCGCTAAGGCGGGTAGATCATTTGCTAAATACTTGATACTTGTACAGAAGGAAGAAGAGCGCGAAGCAATCATGACAGCCACAGCAACCTAGTCACATTGTGCTCGTCCGAGATCCAGCCCCAATAAGTATCCCCTGCGTAACAGCCCTACATGTTGTATATCAGTCAGCATGCCAAGGTAATAGGGGAGGAACAATAACAGGTAGCTTTTAAGGGCACTAATTTAGGGCTACTATTATAGACTTATTTAGTCTATTACATACTAACTTAGGTTACTAACAAGGATATATAAAGGTTAACTAGTTAGCTACCTTCTATAGTATATACAATTTAGTAGGCAATTTACGAATATCTCGGTCTATACTATCAATTCATAATAGGGTATGAGCCCGGCGCTCTAAGCTTATCCTATCTAAGAGAATAGACTAAGAATTATTATTATTAAGAAGGGTAACTATAGATTAAGTAGAACTACTAGAGTTAATAACTAAGATTAGTCTACCCTATAGTACTAGCCTAAACAAGTACAATTAGAGGATCTAAGTAGAAAGATCTAGCTAAACAACAAAATGGCGTATAAAGATAAATCTAACAATAAGATCCTTAAGAAGGGTACTAACTTTTATACTTAGAAAACTATCCTAGAAGGGGAGCTTATTAAGGAAAAAGTCCTTAGATATGTCTTTCATAATCTAGAATAGTATAACCTAGAGGTTATACTAACTAGAGAAGACTATTAAGATACTATAATAGTTATAAACGATACTTTATAGGTACTAGTCTTAGCTAAAACCAAATATAAGCTAGTACTAAAGGAATTCATAGAGGGAGATTACTAAGCAAAAGGCATCCTATCAAAAAGGATAGCAGATGACCTAAGACCTAACTTTAGTAATACTTAGAAAACGGTATACGAATACTACTAGACCGTTATAATAACCTTTAAGCTAATTGTTATAGTTAACGTCTATAATATACTAAAAAGTGTTAGTTCAATTAAGCTATAGAATCAAACTATAGAAAGTATCCTAAAGTACTATAAAGACTTCTAAGCATAGGTCCTTAAGTATTAAATAGCTACTAAATAGTTTTGTCTTTAGACTAATATAAAGGTAGAGGATATCAAGATTCCTAACCTAGTTATTAGAATACTGTTTATTAATAGCCTTCAAGGTTATAAATAGCTTAGAAGCTAGAAGTATAATAATAAGCCTAAGAAGGCTAACCAAACCCTATAGGAAATGATTATATCTCTTAGAAAAGAGAAGCTACTATTAAACACTAATCTACTAAACTAAGAAAGATTAGCATCTACTCTAGCTAATCATGAGATACTTAATAATGATAATAAGTGTTAAATCTATAAGAAAGCAAAGCATACTAATACCTAATACTAGAAGTAGTATCCTAAAAGGAAGAAGGAATATTAGGACAAGGATACTAAGTAAGATAGTAAGAAGTCTAAGAAGGGCAAGAAGCCTAAGAAGGATAGGAAGCTAAAAAAGAAGGCTTCTATAGCTACTACTAAGGATAATGATAAGGAAGATAGTAATAATAATAAAGGTTAGGAAAGTAGGAGTTACTATTCAAGTACTACTTTTATAGCTAACCCCTAAAGTACTACTAGTATTATAGCCTTAACTAAGACTCTACTTGTTAAGAAAATGCTTCTATAGGATATAGGCACCTTATTCATAATGTTTAATAATAAGTCCTAGTTTAGGAATCTTAGGAGGCTCCTAGAGCCTACAAAATTCTC
>LFZO01000471.1:0-33023 GCA_001578225.1 Pseudocercospora musae
CCCCCTTCTTCGATAGAAGGGCAACAACCGCCTTACCGTTAGGTCCGGATATAGGGATATATAGGAAGGGGAGACTATTCTTATAGTAGGTCTAAGTAACCGTTACTTCGTTACTATCGCTACTATAAGTAAATAGGACTCGCCTATTATTACGATAGAAGTAGCCCTTATTAGCTAACTTCTCGGTAGATATAAGGTTAGTAGCTAGACCTAGTATATATAGTATCTTAGTAAGTTATATTATACTAATTCCTCGATTATTAACTACCTTAGTCTAGGTAGTACTAACTAGTATTACTTACTTAGTATTGCCTCTAAATCGTACTAGAATATTATAACCTTTATACTTAATAAGTAATACTAGATTATTAATTATATATATACTAGTACTAGAGTCGACTATCTAGTCTATTGTACGTATAGTAGCCGATAGTACTATATAGGCGCGATTACTAACCTTAACCTCGACTATAGTAATAAATAAGTAGTTACTAGGTAGTATAGACTTAGGTTATAGATCGTTATAGGGTATACTATTAGCAAATAGGCTCTACTATAGAGGCGTAGATTAAGGTTACTCCTACTACTACTACTACTACTAAGTAGTTAGACCGCGCTATTACTATACTTTCTTCTTAGCCTTCTCGCGCTTATAGCGAAGTCGGTCTTCTTCCTTTAGATAAGGATACTTAGTATAGTACCTATCGGATAGATAGGTACCTTCGTAATATAAGTACTTCTCGTAAGGTAGATTATTATTATTACTATTTCCGTCGCGTCTATAGCTACTATAGCCTCTACTACGACTACTACCTCGAGGCGCTTAATTAGGGTTAGTATTACTAGCTAGCGGCTACTACGATTAAGCTAGCTTTTATAGACTAAAGTATCTACTATACTAGGCCTAGTTAAGCTAAGCGACGTTCTTATTAAGTAACGCGCTAATAATATTGTCTAGTATATTACTATTAATCCTAAAATTAGTAGCTCGTATTTACTTACGCCTTATCTATATAAAGGCCTTATAGAAGGGGCTAATAAGCATAATAAAGAAGTAGACTACTTAGTAGTTACTAATAGATAACTTAGTTTCCTTTAGTATACCTAGCTTCTTCTTATAGTTATTATAGAACTTCTTAATATCCTTACCCTTATACTAAAGGGTAGAATATTCCTAGAATAATATAAATTTAGTAGACCTACCGTTACTAGTATACTTCTTCTTAAGAAAGTCCTATATATCCTAAGAGGTCCTAAGTCTAAGTAGCGACTACTAGATATCGGCTATATAGTTAGTAAAGATCTAGGTACGCGCTATCTAGTCTTTAGCCTCCTATTTATCTTAGTAGTCTTCGAATTCTTCTATAGACTTATCTAAGGCTTTAACCTTTAGTTATAGGTAGGTACCCTATATATAGCGCTATACTAATATACCTTTAAGGGTACCCTTAGTAGTATAGGACTATAATAGGTAATTCTCCTTATTCTTTAGCTTAGGAATATTGCTTATATAAGCGCTAGTAATACCGGTTACTATTAGTACTATTACGGATAGCTTTAGCGATAGGGGGTAGAATAAGGAGCAATATAATACAAACCGTATATTAGCCTTATACCGAATATAGGTACGCGTATATAGCGGATAGCCGACGCGTATATTAGTTAAATTAGATAGACTCGAAGTACTAGTACCGGCTAGAATACTTAAGTAGCGGCGGTAGCGATAACGAGGTATCGGAGCGTCGCGCTAAGGTACTAATAATACTAGCTACGTAGTAGTCGATAGAGGTACTTAGATATAGGTACGTTAGAAACGTAGAGGGTATATAACTACTTAATATAACTAATAATATATTTAAAGGACTATCTATAAGGAAGTCCGAATATATATAGTATAGTAGTTATAGCCTTAGGCATTAGGCACGTAATAGGCATATATACTATACTTTAAGTTAACCTTCGTTTAGTATATATCGCTTACTACGTTTTATATACCTCTACTATAGAGCTCTAATTACTACCTACTACCTCTATAGCTACTACGAATAGTTAGTCTACCTAGTATAGCTACCTATAGCCTAATAGGCCGTACTACCTATAGTCCCTTCCTATACTACTTATCCTTTAGGTATATATAGGTTTGGGTTCTACTTATTAGTAGTTAGCTTTAAAACGCAAATTACCGAAGTTTACTTTAGTATAGCCTCTATAGCGACTCTACTTATATAACTATAGTATACTAATACTACCGTCGTCTATAGATAGTAGTACTCGTAGTATAGAGTTATAGCGTATCCTAAAGGTAGTAGGCGGTAGTATTCCTAAACGAGCTAAAATATACCTATTCGGTATTTAATATCGTTCGCGGCCTCCCTAAGGATATAAGATAATTATAAGATAAGATATAACGTACTAACCGAATATAGATAAATATAATAGCCGGAAAGTATAGCTATAAGGCATGGCTCTATATTAGTAGAAGTTTGGATTATTTAACCCTAGTCGATACGTATCGACTCGATAATATAGTATTATTACTAAGCTACCGAGCCTAGCTAGATAGTATCCGTCCGTCGTTTTCTACCTAGGTAGCGTTCTTAAGTACGTCGCTTTAAATTACATCTTTCCCGCTAACTATATTTAACGTTAAGCCCCCCGTACTAGTAGTCTACTATTAGGAACTACTACGAAGAATTATATAGTAGTTAGCGGAGTATACTAGTATAGAGATAGTCTTCGATTATATTATCTCGAGAGCGCTACTAGTATCTAGTTATCTTCTCGTACTATTAGCTAACGACTTTTACGATTTATTAGAGGTAATAGAAAGCCTATACTAGTAGAAGAACATCGGGATTATGTCTAATGTACCTGCTACTCGTGTTATCTACTTACCGGCATCCTCGTAAGAAAATTAGAGGACTCTATATAGACCTTGAAGCCTATCGCCTTACATAGCTGTTTTCGGTAGTCTCTAGCCTATATCTTGACATCGATCTAGAATACTAGTCCATGTCTTTTTGTCGGTAAACACAGAACTTCGGAGCTAGCTGATTTAGGCGAGGGAATAGCATAGAAAGGTGAACTGGCTTTTTTTTCGGGCCATTAGTGTAGCATAATGTTCCAGCTACGGCTCAAGCACATGCGCAAATGGCAAACCAAAGCCCTGGAGACTTTCCCCGCCCTCAGAAGCTTGCGACGAGGCATCGGAATTCTCTAGCCAGAGCGGTTGGCAACCGTCCTTGTGTTTCATCGCGACCATTCGATAGCTTACTACTCTACAGCCTTCTACGTGGCCTCAGCCTTGGACATGGATGCTTACAGCCGAGCTACACATTGTCAGTCCGGCGTTCCTAAGGAATTGGCACTAGCTGGCTTCTCCCAGACTTCGGCCCAGAGTATGCCTTTTAGGCACTGTACGAGAGCCTGTGCAGAACCGCGCTGGAACAAGTGTACTGCGGCAACGAAGTCTACCCTCAGTTCTTTGCCTCGAAGGTACGGAAGCATTTCACAGAGTACTGCAGGGAAATCATTCACGGCACCGAGCTCACTGCGGTGCACGTCAGAAATCTCAGGAGTCTTGACTGGAGAGAATTCTCCCACGCCAGGCTGTGCGCTCAATGTACACGGTTCAAAAAAAAAGATCTCACTCACCGTGGACAATCTGGAGGAGTTGATCACAATCAATCTAAAGTCGGACACCCAGCCGCTGCGCCCAATCGCAGGATTCCCGCGAACTCCGAGATGGTTCATTAAGCAACAACGCTTAAGACTTGCCTCTGGCATTGATATGCCCGGGAGAATGTGCTGCATCGCCCCCTTGGAACGGTTTGGGGACGTAGTGGAGAATCTTCCAGAACGTTAGAAGCGAGAGTAGGTGGAAGATGAAACCGGACAGGAATGGATCTGAACGACCAATTGAGGCTTCCCAGATCTATAAAACCATTCCTCTTGACGAGTTGACCGCAAGTATCATCCGCGCAGAATGACTTCGATAAGCCGTAGTGCCTCCACGGCTACCAAGTTTCCTAATAGGGAGATCTATCAGAAAGTTGTCCCCCAAAAGCGGGCGAGAAACGGTGCAGAGAGCTCGACGTCCGCTACGCGACAGCGGTCTGCCAAGCATGCGCATTTGCGGCTTGGTACTCCCCAGTCCGGGGCGTGAATGTAAGTATGGGCCTATAGTGAAGGAGGATCAAGCAGGATGGGGAACCGTCGTTTTCATAAAGAATTGCAGGACGCCACCGCATCAGGTAGCCAAGCTCAGAATGACCAATCATGCGAACCTAGTGAACCTTCAGGCGTTCATAGACATGGGCCAGATCACAAGTCTCATCTACGAGAGCATGACCGTTTCGCTGGCGGACATCTTGGCGAGTCCATCGGCTTCATTCAAAGAGTACGAGGTAGCGGCTGTCTGCGAGGAGGTTTGTCAGTTTGCATCAATGCTGTCGGGAGCTTCGGCGAACTCATCTTCCAGGTGATATCCGGGTTGTCGTAAATCCAATCGGAGCTCAACGTACCATATCGAGTGAGCTGTGATAGAATCCTGCTGTCCGACCATAGAGATGTCAAGCTTGGTACGTCAGAACTGGATGTTCGAGGCCTGATATGGCCATTGTATGCCCAGAAAGGACTGACATTACACGGATCAGTATGCATCGGGGAGAGCATGCTAGCAGCTGTGTCAGCATCTGACGAACAGTCAGGGTTCTATATCCTGCTGCAGGCGCTACTAAATCAGGAGGAGGCTCGAACCGCTGCATGGAGTAGCCATCTTCGTGACTTCACCGAACAAGCACAATCGGGCCCGTTACGACATTTGTGAACTGTGAGCCGGTCGCATTCCCTAAATCGGCCTGTACTTACGGTCATAGCATGTCTTCCTCCAGAGAACACCTGGACAAGGTTGTCTAGTGCCGCATGTGTACATTGCGTCACGCAGTACCCGTAAGCGCTGGAAGATCCCATCGATCGATGATTGTGATGGCGTTTCAGTTTGACCCTGTGCCGTAGCGCATCGTCAGGGATGTAGCTGGAGCCTATTCAATGCCTATCACTCATGCATGTGTAAGCAAAGGAACTCTACTGGCAGTAGTCACTCATCTACAATGCGTCAGCATCGCAATAATTTCACGAATTCCCATTCATCAGAATCACTTGCTCTACAAAGCTCGTCATCACGCGGTTCACTCTATCTCCAGACAGCTTGTGGTCAGTACGCAGTATTCCCATCACGGGGAAGATAACGACTGACTATAAGCCAGTTCGCAAACATTCTTGTGCAGCTGCGAAGGGTCAGCCCTGTTCGTTTCTTGACACCATCATGGGCTCGAACTCCTGCTTCACTGGCGGTGCACGGAGTTCCATCTACACCTTGTCCATCTCATCGCGCGGACGGTGGAAATGAGTGTATCGAGCAACTCCTTGCAGATAGAACCACCGAGCTGCACAATCTTAAGCGCCTCCTCAAACAAGAGCGGAGGACGTATCAAGCTCAACTCAAGAGCCAAGCGGAATCTAATCAGAAGCGTTCTGTTGCACTGAATCAAATGGCAGTTCATGCTAGTAAGGTTGCCTATACGAAACTCCGCGAACAGATCACTTCGCTAGTAGAACAGTTGGCCGAAGAAAGGAAAGCATTCGACTCCGCTAAAGCCAAGCACCGCTCGAACGCTGGTGTCATTATGCATATTAGGCGTCGCATAACGGAGAGGGACGAATGTACTCACAGTCTGAGGGCCACATTAACAAGGCAATCTTTAGCCAAGGATGGAAGACTCAGAGCGAGACTGGCAATACGAGCTGAAGTATGTCTGGTGGCCTTGGAACCAGATCGAAGCGGCTCTCAGCAGGTCTTTGATGTCACTGTTGCACAAAGTTCGATTCCGATACCGCAACAGACACTCAGCACTCCGTCAGATCCTATTATAAGGGCCTCACACTGTCTGGCTCTTGAGATGGAGGCGCAACCACAATCGTGTCCGAAGGATGCTATGGACGGGCAGACTTTGGATTTGTCGAAAGATCCAGTCAGTAGTAGTGATTTGGGGGCAGTCTCTACGAATGATAGCGTACCGCGAGCTTCGAAGGAACCTACGCCTGCCGATGAGATACGGGACACGTCACCTTCACGCAAGTCGCCTGAAGTCGGGGCTATAAGTTCTGGAGAGGGAGCGGTCTCTGCTGCACTCGGTCGTCAGGCCACGGAATCATTACTAGAATGTGTCAGTGACAACAGATTAGCTGACCACACCATCGACCCCGATAATGAACCAACCCATTCACAGAACATCGCCAATCATCGGTCCGATGGTCTTGTCAGATGTTACACGAGCCACGGGGCATTGGCAAGCGATTTCTTTGGGGGGAATAATGTAACCGACGTGCGGCCTACGATGTACTGCAAGACATGTCGAGAGAATAGGAAGAGGGCTACGGAAAGAAGAAAAAGAGCTAGGAGGTGATTTTCCAATACAGAAATTCTGTCTTATGAATGCTGCAAGAGCTGGTCTCCATAGACGTCTTCGAGATGTAGAACGTTACAATTCAATCCTGTACTTGGATGACTGCCCTTATGAGTCTGCGGGTGCTTTGAATGCGGATCTCCGCCCCTCGAACATCCAAGATGTAGTCATACACCCTGCTAGACCCGTCCTGACATTTCTGGCCTGGTTGTCGCTGCTCTGGGGCAAGAATGCGCAGGTACTGTCGGCTGAAAAGGAGCCTAAGTTGGAATTTCTACGCGTATTTGGAACTGTGGAGTGGACCTGGTACTGAAACAACTACCCCGTCGCTCGTAGAGATAACAAGAAAGCCACTCTGCTAGTCGACGGCCGACTCTGCAGAGTTCTCGGTAAAACAGCTCCGTGCCACATGATCTACACCAGTAGATGTGCCGATCAAAGTCTAGCAAGACCGTTTCTTCGTGGTTTGTAGGTGGAAGACTAAGAGAGGTGGCTGTGTTCTCGGCGAGTCGTACATTGCTACTGAAGTGATGCATTGGGGAGACTAACTGACTTGGAAGTGAAGTAGTATGTGCGGTACTAGACGCTCTGAAAAAGTCGCTGTCCCGAAGTGCTCTCTACTCGTTTGGGACGATCACGACTCAAAATGACGCTCGAGATACAGACTCTTCTACGGGTTCTTGTCATAAAAGTGAGCCTTCCACGCTCCTGCTCAAACTTTTCCAAGGCACTTTCGAGGTGGGAGAAGATAACCATTCTCAGTATTGAAACTCACTCAACTCTTTATCGAGACGATAAGCACTACTTCTCTCTATCAGAGTGTCTACCCAGTCGTCAGAGATGTCGTCTGTGCATCCTCTGGTCTCGATCTTGGCGAGTCTTGCGGCTACTCTTCGCAACTTGCTATAATAGTCCATTCTGTCCTATTGATCCTGGAAGACTCCTTGGCCCATGCCGGAACAAAGCTTGCAACACAACTTGAGCTTTGGATAAGCACGTTTGTAGCAATCATGATTTCGTTGACGAGTCCTGCGATTGGAACGTGCTACATGTCAGTGGCATCAAGGCTCTAGGAGTTGGTGCTGGGAGTCGTATCAATTATCTGGACTTGCCAAGAGGTAGACAATCGACGGGGCGCTCATGTGTTTCTTCGAGAATCGGATGGCTCTCAACCCATTGCTCAAAGCAGTACGAATACAGTCCCTACTAGCAGCTTGAGCACCAAGTCGTCTCTCCTTCGATGGGAAGCTCACATTGGCAACAGCTATAAACTAGACGCTATCAGCTGCGACAATAATCACGGATGCATTGGTTTACCTATCTTCTTTGAAGGTCCTTGGCCTATTTTGGTAGCCCTGAGCGTCATGATGAACGACTTGAACGATACCAGATAATGTAGACGTGAAATTGCAGCGAAGTACAGGACAGTGATTGCGCACGGGCCACACCGCCGACCAGCGGGATGTAGCCCGTGCGTATCTTGGCAGCCTCGCTTCTTTTCTAGTGTCCTTGGCAACCTCGCTTCTTTTCTAGTGTCCTTGGCAACCTCGCTTCTTTTCTAGTGTTCTTGGCAACCTCGCTTCTTTTCCGGTGTTTGTCGTCCTGAATTCTGAACGAGCTGGCCACCTCCACCGCCACCGTCAGAATGCTCCAACGACAGAAACGCACACAATCACCCTACGAAAATCGCGAGAACGCCCGACGCGCCGGCTCCGATGAGCAGAAGAGGGGGGAAGACCGCGCACTGGTGCTCTGCAAGGCGGCTAATGTCAACATATACGGAAAAGAAGTGGAAGCAGCAGGCGTCGGCAATGAACGCATCGCCGCATGGGAAGAGCGTCTGTTCCAGATACAACGTGCAGCGAAAGGTCTGGAGGACTTCGCTGGGCTCCGGGATCACCTTTTGGACGCATCAGATGACCTGTCCATCTGCTGCAACACTCTCTTTGAAGTAGTCAAAGCCCGTTTTCCCAGCATTGCGGACGATCCGTCGTGGAAATCCCTCCGCCAGATAGTAGCACAGCAGGGACAGGATAACTGGCAGAATCGAGCAGAGACCAAGGGTGAGAAATGGAGAAAGAGGAATCTGGCCATTGTAAGAGCTATGTGGGGCTCGGAGGTGGTCGAGACCTACCGTATGGACATGTACAGTCAACAAGGAATGTTGGCCACTAAGCGTTGCGCCACCATGTGTCCGGATTTCGCCGAATTCGTCCCTAAGGTGAACGCGGTTCTGCTTGATCGTCATCAGAAAGCGGTCCGCTCCGCTAGACTCGACCGTCTTTCTAACGAGAAGCGATTGACTGGAAGCGACCTCATTGCTGCTTTCGAGCTGCTCGACGGGCGAAATACGGAACTCTCCGACGTTCAAGCTGACACCACACCATGGACCTCCAGCAGCCTCGGAGACTTTCCAGTAGGTCCAAAGCTTTTGCGGGACTGGCAGCCACACTTTCAGTCCTGGCTTCTAGCGACCGATGAATTCGGTGTGCTCAGTCCTCGTTCTTCAGCATCGCCTATGGACGGAACAGCATCGCCTACGAGGCGGAAACGACCACGATACGATGAACTTCACGAAGACATCTCCGCACAGCTTCTTCCTGACTTGGAAGCAGACAATAGCTATTCACACAGTGATCGCGAAGATGTTTCGATGACATCGACTCGAGAAGACCCACCCTCAGATAACGAAAACACAGGTACCAGCGATGGTTGTCTGGAGAAAAATGATAGGGTGGCTGCGCAACACTCTTCGGCAGCTGAAAAATCGAAGACTTGCAAAAATAGCAACAGCAAGCCTCCAGAACGTTGCCCTAATCAGGTCAAAAGGGCCGAGGACGATGTTCAATTGAGCAAGAATGGCGAGGTCAGGCACAAGAAGTGTGATAACAGGCCACGTCCAGGTTCGCCACCGCAAATCCTAACACAACCTTCATCTCAAGATCTAGATCCAGCGCCAGCCTCGCGTCCAATCACCACAGGACTTACGATTTCAGCTCATCCCGTTCTCAACGACAGATGCACGATACAGGAGTCGTTGCATAATAAATACGCGAAAGAAATTCAAGACTACTGTCGCACTCTTCATCATCAGTCTGGAAAAAGTCTCGAACACGCTCGCCGAGCACAGTGGTTGACTCCGACCACAAGATATGCCACAATCTGGGGCTCTACACACCTTGGAAACAGTGGCTCCAGTAGAAGTTCGGCCGATGTCTTGTACTACACTTCCCACGACCTGATAGAAGATCTGCAAGCTGGCATACATTTAGATCGGCCTGTAGTCGTCAAAGAATCGTTCACGGATACAGGATTCCATAATGTCGACAGCTTCAGGAGATTATTGTCGGACTCCTTGGAGGGAAAGGAACTGGATATCCGCAAGCTGGGCAACGAGAGAGCAGAGAAGATGTCACTGCGTCAATTCTTGGCAGCTAGTCAGACTGCGAGCACAGCAAAGGGTTACAATGCCCTGAATCTGCGCGACATCGCAAAAGCTCAGCATCCACTCTTTACCCTCGTGAGCAGGTTGAGATTGCTCGATAAGATCGTCGAAAATGTGCGAGTACACGCAGGCAAAGAAGTGGTACCTGTCGACGTTGCAAGCTGTGCATCTTTCAACATTTTCGCATCAGCCGGAGCATTCTCCGGCGCCCACCAAGACGCATTGACAGGGACATGGGTAAGGTGTCTAGACGGGCTTAAGTTCTGGATGATCATTCCTCCTGGAGAGATTGACGACACCTTCTCCTCAACAGGACACACATGGAGCCCGGTCGGCAAGGAGAGACTTATCGTACTGGAACAAGATGATGTCTTGTTGATGCCTCCTGGTATTCCCGTCGTTCATGCTGTCCACTCGCCTCGCGCTACTCTTATGAGTGGAGGTATGCTATGGGATGACCTGAATGTCCTACAGATCCTCCAACAGCTCTATACGATCGGCCGCCACCAGCTCACAACCAATGAGGCAATTGCATACCAGCTTGCCGATGTCCTAACTTGTCTCGAGAAGTTTGTGAAGGCAGATCCTGCTCGCTATCGAGGGTCAGCGTTCCCATCGAACAAGTCCTTCTTGGCGGAGTTCGATGCATCCTTGCGTCGTGTGAAGTCTCTGGGCTGCGGCTGTTCCCCTTGCAACGCAACATGCTCATGCTCCCACGCGGGTCGACGTTGTACTTCACTTTGCAAGGACCACCCTCGCCTGCCTCCTGAAATGCTTCCAAGCAGAGTGGACTCTGCCCAGTTTCGCTGCATGGAAGACGAGTAGGATTGAGCGAAACACGTAACAGCATCAAGCCGAAACATCTGGCCTGGTCCAGCCTTCACTCTACAAACTTCTTCCGGAAGCCCTACTGCACAATTTCGGCGGAGTCACGTGTCTTTCACGCCCCTGGCGACCTCAACGATGGCGACCGCTTGGTAGGGCTGCCAGCGGCCAAGTCACAGACTCGTCACCTCCGACACAGACACTTCAGCTCAACACAAGCCACGACGTTGGAGGGACAAATGGCACAAGCGACGCATGATTTGAGTCGATCACTCAGTTGTGGGCTAAACTCTCCATCAATCGTCGTGCAGAAGATTATGAGCATTTGGAACACATTAGGAGCCTGGTACATTGGTCTGAGTATTAGCATGGCTATCAACGAACATATCATAATTGCTCGCGATCTCTAATCGCCTTCACCTTTCGTGGTTCTCTTAGTTCAGATAATGGGTATCCACGATTCGCAGAGTGTTTGTCACTCCCACAGTCAGGATGTTAGGGTGACGAGAATCGATTTCACCGGTTGCCGTATGCAGCGGCCATTTTGGGCTGGAATCTACCACTTCTGCATGGAACCCAGCCTTGAGTCTACTAGAGAAGACGTATTGGCGAAGTCCATCTCATCGTAGCCATGGTCTACTATACTACACATCAACCTCTGTCGTTCGAAGATGCCCCGGCGAATTCAGAGCCAACGCTGGACTCTAGCCAATCCTCGCTTCATGGATTTTCGGAGTGATACGACATATTCCAAAAAAGACTAGATACTTCTGACCCTTCACAGCCATGCCTAATGACATTGATCGATAGGTGGGCTCACCATCCTCTACCGAGACCGTTCAAACTCAATAGACTTGCATGCGAAGCGCACCAGATTGCAGCCGTCCGAGAGCGCGCCCTTCGCTTCCTGGTCCGCCACCCAGACTCCTTGGATCTTTGCTTCTATGCTAGCGTCTTCGAGGCACCAAGGCTGGTTGCAAATAAGATTCTTCACATTCACTACAAAGGGCCTACGTCGAGTAGTCATAGCAGTCGCATACCTATTGCAGTATTGATTGGACGTAGACCACCTGGAGCACAGACATGGTGTTTTTTGACCAAGAAGGAGATTCGTGGATTTTAAACGACAGTTTGTTCATTCAGAGAGTCCAATCTCTACTTGATGGAAGAAGAACCCCCATGCGATGGTATGTACCACAAGGACCCTCGAAGTCTTTAACTAACAAAGTCTGTAGGGCGTTACGCATACGCTGGGCCTTCTCAGGCTCGGTCGTGACTTTGCTCGATGCCTCGGGACTCGCGTCGACTGTCGTGTTGGACTTCGCCTCTCTACAGTGTTTGCCCGACTTCATAAGCTTCGACCTCTCTACACTATTTGGATTTCCGAAGACCGCGGCTCTAGTTATGAGGAAGTAGACAAAGGCATGGTCAACTGTCACGTTGGAGTCTAGGGTGCCTTTTTACTCTATCCTCGTAGCAAACCATGCTCTAGACGTCTATGAGGGACTCTATGGCAGGTCTGCAATAGTATCCATAGCACATCAAGGTTGGCAGAGACCCTCTACATCCAGCTTGAGGGCTTGAGATATTTCAACGGTAGGTTGTATAAGAAAAGAACAAGCCGACATGAGATGCCGGAGACGCAAGGTCCTCTTACCCTATTCAACTTACAACGAGTAGATGGGATACTAATTGAAGCACTTTATGTGGTTTCACATATAGGCCATTGAATCGTCTCACATTAGTAGCGGCGTTGGCATAAGCCGGACCTCTACACAGACGGCGGTAAGTAGCGCTCGGTCGTCAATAACGTGGATGCTCACTCTAAATGTGGAATCTGGCGGCGTTCTGTCATTATCCATGTGGATTCAGGTTTCAATAACGGCAGTTCAGTTCCTCCGGGAATGTATTGCGATGTCTCGTTCATGTCCTAAACCTATTGGCCCGGATTGTTACTTGACTTGTTAGAGATACGCACCTGCCAAATGCCGAGGGCAGTAAATGAGGTAGAAGGCTCCCAGGTAAGTAGCCAAATGACCTGAATGTGATCTTTGTCGACCGGAAGATAATTGCCTACGAAATTCCGGAGTGGAATTGCGCCAATCTTTGAGCGAACTAGGCCCAGTCCTCGCGGACAGTCATCGGTGACTATTGAACGGCATATCCGACCTCATCGTCCGCGTTCCTCCTTACACCAAACATGCTATACCCCTCAAAGTCGAACAACGTAAGGTCTTGTCCGCCAAGAGCCTTTTGGACTCTATAATCAACGATCTTAGCCATAGTTATAGGTGGAGTGGAGCAAGGAAGCAAGCATAATGGGAACTGGATTTCAATTAACCTCACACTGTCTCATACTATAAGTCTGTCTAAAACACGGTTTCTGTGATATGCTAGGCGCCTAGGCTACTTCAACTCGTTATATAATAGGTCAGGCGCCGATACGGGACTAATAGAACCGTTTGTGGATTCATAGGCCACGCTACGCTTTTTTCTAGCGTTCTCCATCTAAGGGAGTCTGATTATCTCTTAAAATGAGTAGGCACCCAACTCTAAGCGTATCATGAACGATCTCTATTACTACAGTATCTATGCTGTTTGCGACAGTATTGTTTAGTACGTAGGCGCTTGCTCTGCCTAAGGGAGCCGGGAAGCTTTGTGTAAGGCACGAATGGGATCTTTGCCGTCCAACTCGGGATCCGCAGACTATAAACATCTCGCCGAGATAGAGTCTGCATCAATGCCAATTTGAGGCCACGTAGTGACTTACCGGATCCTCTAGTCGACCGGGCCTCGATTATAGCCCAAGTTTCTCCCGTGAAATCCTAACCAACGCGCGTCATTACGTCCACAATCATTTGCGTATTCATCATAGTTCCAAGTCTTCCACTTACGAGTGTGAATGTATATCCCTTGTTGACTTTCTTCAAGAGCCACTGCCTGTTGGGAGTGATGTATTTGAAATGGCATATGCATGTCTTTGCCTAGTATCATGCCCTTGCATGTAAGCCTTCGGTTGAGGGCGTCGATTGATCTAAGGCAGTACATGATCTCGTCCCTAGCCGTCGGAATCACCATAACTGGGGACAGATTGACGACTACATCGGTTCTCACGTTCGTGTTCTTGATCTGTTCATTGCTACACAGCATGCATCAATGGGTGTTGAGAAGGAGATGTGCTCTTGTTCTCAACTTCGAGTCAAAAGTGGCCCGTTTGGGGTTGCAAGTCCCGCTTCGAAGGAGTGCTACTGGGAAGGGATTTGGCTCAACCGAGCAGCCTACAGACTATGCGCTATAATACAGAGCCTGTATATCTCGTTGCATCTACATCTGCGCGCGATCTTTGGCCTTGGCCAGGCTACGGTCACATGCACAGAATGAAGTCGTTAGGAACCTTGTGTCTAAGCTCTGCCTCTTCGATGCCAACGACTCCGTATAGAGAAACAATGTTATAGTTGTGGCAACAGATGTCCCTGAAGCCGGGCCGGCTATTGTTGGTCCCTGACTAGTGTTCTCGACTTTGATATGCTGTGGGTGTTGATGAGCCGTAAGTTGTAACCTCCATCCAATTATATAGCCACGCTTCAAATTGTTCTAAACCCTGAAAGCAATCAATAGGTTCATCATCCCTCTCACGCCGTCCCTCTTGTCGTTGAGTAGCTACAGTCTACAGAAGTAGAATGAACTTAACATAAGACAAATGTCGTAGTGTTAGCTAGTGAATGAAACGCGTGAGATTGATATTATCTCCAAACATGCAGTGAGTGTCAGTACCAGAATCGGGGAAGGCGAGGAGTTCGCTAATTACTGCCTCTAGGTTTCGTTCGAAGGCCTCGATTTCTAGCAGATCGAACCCCATTTGACGAGCTGCGGCGGCGCTCAGAGTTCCGAGATAGTGGCCAGAGTTGTCTCTAGGTAGGCAGGAAGGTCTGGCGCGGGCCACGAGGTGTTAGTCGTACAAAGCTATGCTCTGGGCTGAAGCCGATGTAGGCCCAATTGTTCTACATTCGTAAAGCGAGGCTACACGGTGCCAAATCTGTGACGTGTAGCAGCACGACCTGCAAGGGGAGCTCTAGGTCAAGCTCGTAGCACGCAGACTGTTGTGTCGCGCCAAACAAGATGACATAGAGGGTTACGTCCGCTCTGAAAGGAAAAGAATAGTAGAAAGCATTCTAGTGAGGATTGTTGTTACGCAGTCGACAGACATCGATATGGAAAACAGGACAGTTGTAGCGGCGGGGGGCTTGTACCATTTGTGCTTGAGCGGAGTTGTCGATAGCTCTTGTCCCAAACTTGTCTCAATTCAATCACGAAAGCGAAATGGTTCGACAAGGCTTGAGGCAAGGTCCATGTTGCCAATTCTGTGGCAAAGTGGATGTGAACTGGCCAGATGTTCAGACAATCAGCGGATGTGATTAGATCGTGGGCTACGACGAGCGTAAGGAGCTAGCGAATCCAGTGAACTGAGGAACTTTACGCAGATACGTACGTGACTGGTAGTACATGTTGTCAATCGGTGCACATAGTCCAGCGAGATCACATGGGCTATCTAGCCGCCCAATAGTCTTCCCGATGGACAGGCCCAGATCCCAGCACAGAGTGATAAGCGTGAGACGTGCGCACGGACACTCCACTGCTCTGCCAGAGCGACCATCTGTGCCCTTGCATCTAGGATTCTCATTGATTTGCTCGAGGCACCGTCCCAGCCTGCCTAGCCGAAACCCCCAAGACACAGGGACAGGCTTAAGGTGCGCACACGGACACTCGATTGCTCTCCCAGAGCAATCAACCCTCTCTCTCCTATCTCCGCGTCTCATTCGTTTGCTCGAGGCAGCCTCCTCTTCTGCTATGCCTCCTTAGCCCACATTCGCTGAGACGACCGATCGTGCCCTGCAGGCGCTCTTCAAGAGCGAGGAACTCCTTCGTAAGTTGTCAGGCTTGAACGCCGGGGAAAAGCTCTTACTGCAGGATAACGGTAGGAAGATCGCAAGACTACATGTCATTAAGAGACCTTGGAACAGTCCTCAAGCATCTGACAAGCCTTCGAGACAACTGAACAGTGTCGGCGAGCCAAACGCAGTCTCCGATGGATTCAAAGAGGCGGTGAACAATGTCAAACAAGCCGAGTGGGCTGCAGGCGTCCCTCTCCTAACCGAACAGTCGCGAATTTCAGAACATCTGGTTTTGTGGCTGCGAAGGTGGTTGGACGTTACTAACCAGACCATGTGGCGCGTCGTGTCAGTTGCTGCGGAAGCCTTTGACGATTTGCAGATGGGGGATCAGGCAACACGAGAGGCCTTCCTGAAAGGTCTGTCTGCGGCGTTGACTGTTGGGGATCAACGCAGGCTGGAAAGGGTGTGTCGGTGTGGTAGATGGTACATGGCTTTCCTAGAGCAGAAAGACGCGGAGCCTGGGATCCTCGCCATGCTGGGCAAGAGTACTTGGTGAGTTAGTATACTCAAAGCAGTGTGCTCCGCAACTAAACCTTCAAAGGGCTGCACACAAGATGGGCTTCAGAGCCTCGACGATTGATCAATATGCCTTTGTGCGAACCTGTCTCAGCATTCCAGGATTTCGAGATCATATGAGCAAGATATCTTACGCTGTTACTCAATGCTTTCAATCACTACTCCAAAGCCTGCATGGATCCTGGACTTCTGAGAGCCGCATTGTGAGAGTCCTTGCAAAGCCAGCTCTACCACGACGTCCGACTTCGACACGCCAAAGATGGACAACACACCAACCGCGAAAGACCCTTTACTACAGCTGTGCAGAAGAGCTCTTCGGGAGGAGTGCTACAACCCGCAAAAGCGCCGCGCTCTAGACGGGTCAGTCTTTACCACCTGCGTATCTGAGATTCGTAATGACTATCTGAACGTAGTCGTTGAATCATCACATTACATTTGTCAAGTCTCCTGTCATTACTGGAAGCTTATGAGATCCTTGTAAGCAGTACTATACACTACTCACTTTCGCGCGATATGCTACATACTCTAGATAATATCGCGTGGCATAGGCCTGCGTTGTGCCTTCTATGCTTCGTGATTCCATGTGAAGCAGAATTGTATACTAGGTAAGCCTTTTAGCTCTTTACTACGCTAGATGTTCGCTAGAAGGAGGTAAAGGGTTTTGTACCGGAGGCTATATACTAAGGGCTTTTACCTTTAAGAATAGATAGGGATAGCTACTTATCTAGTAGTTAGAATAGTATAGTAATGAAAGAATTTACTACTACTACTACTACTATATTTATTTATTATATACTATCTCTAGCTTTCTATAGTTCCCTTCTATACTCTTTCTATATATAAGAATATTAGAGTTATCTATAAAGCCTATTACTATAGTTTCCTTATTCTTAAGGTTAGGAAGGAGTATAGATATAAAGAATAGGAATAGAATTAGTAAGAGGATTAATCCTTATAGTATTCTAGTTATTTAGGGCCTTACCTAATCTATGTATTCCCCTAGTCTAAGATATATAGTCCTATCCTAAAGGAATAACTAGATAAATTGTATAATATATTATAGATATACTTTTATTCTAATATTATATATTAGTCTCTAATATAATATATTATCGAATATTTCTAATATATCTAGATATAGTATTAATACTACTATTATTAGATCTATTTTCTAGACTATCTAAACCTATTCTATTATTAGCTCTAGGGCTAATATAGTAGATCTTCCTAGTCTAGCTCCTATCTAGGATTAGGAAAGGAGATTCCTTTCTTCTACTTCTTTACTTATTCTCTCTATAATAATAGTCTCTAGGATCTTTACTAGGATATTTAGTAGTACTATAGGTCTATATACTCCTAGCTTAATATAGTCTAGCTTCTATAGTTTCTTTAAGATAACTATTATAGAGTATTTAAAGGATTTAGGATAGTATCCTTATTATAGATATACTATAAAGAGCTTATATAGTATAGGTCTAAGTTCCTATCTATATTCCTTAAGTATTAGGTTAATAACCTAGTCTAGTCCTAGGACTTTATTCTTAGTAAGCCTATTAAGTATCTTCTAGAGTTCTCCTATTCTAACTTCTTTCTCTATCTAGAATAGGCTTAGATAGGATACGTTTTATATATCTTCTAAGTTAGCTTTCCTTAGCTCTAGAAAGAAGTATTAGACTAGTACTTCTATCTTCCCTTAGTTTTCTATTTATATTATACTATCCTTATCCCTAATCTCTAGGAATTATATAAGGAAATATCTTTAGCCTATTCCTTCCCTAGCCTACTTAGCTAGCTTCTAGATCTTATTCGGGTCCTTAGTAATTTCTTTAACTATAGTTCTCTAGCCTAGGTTCCTATCTTTCCTAATCTACTTACCTTTAGCCTATAAGGCTATTAGGTATACTACTAGGTTCCTTTCTATTCTATCTTAGCTCTACTTCCTCTTTAGATATCTTATCTCTTTTACTACTTTACTATACTTCCTTAACTAGGTTATTTTAGTATACTTAGATAGTTTAGCCTTTAGGATATCTTCCTAGATTACCTTAGTAAGTATCTATTAGATCTCCTAGGCTATTATATTAAGCTATTATAGTATGTCTATTACTCTATTAGAGATTTCTTATACCTCCTTCTTTATTCTAGCCCTAATCTTATCCTAGTCTATCTTTTTCTATTATAGTCTTTATATCTAAGCTCTAGTACTAGTCTAGGCCTATAGGATTATAGTTTAGATTAGTATATAGTCTAATACTATTTCTAAGTCTATCCTTATTCTATATTCCTATATATTTTATTAGATTCCTATAGTCCTAAATACTAGGTCTAGGATCTAGTAGCTCCTAGGAGTCTCCTATATAGTTATACCTAGCTCTAGTAGTAGATTAAGATAGGCCTTTTCTATAATTATAATAAGGTAGTCTACTACCTAATATTAGTTCTAGATATTATTCCCTTCCTACCTAGGATAGTATAGATTAAAGTTATCTAGTAAGATAGTCTCTTCTTCCTCTTTTCCCTAGAATATATTCTCTATTAGTAGGAGAATACCTAGGGTATCGTCTCTAGTATAGCTAGATAGGTTATAGTAGTTTAGGATATTAATCTATCTATTTCCTATAGAGAGTCTAACTATAATTATATCTCTAGAGTATTCTTTTATATTCTATATTTATATACTAATCTCCTTAGATATATATATATAGTAACCCTTAGGTATACTACTCCTAGGAGTATAGTATAGTATCCTAGATATACTACTATATTCCTATTATAGGGACTAATCTATAGCTCTTAGATTGTAACTACCTAGTAGTCCTTTAGGTCTAGCTATTAGAGGAATAGAATTTGGATCTTGTCTATACTATAATTAGTATTATACTATAGGATAGTAAGCTTTCCTTAGCTACTATTTATCTTAGATATTCTAGTATATCTATATATCTTCTATAGCTTCCTAGCTCTAGCTCTAGCTTAGTTACCCTTCTTAGCCTATAGCTAAGAGGAAAAGGAAGGAGATTTTGTTATTCTATATTCTATCTACTAGGGTAGTAGAGTTCGTACCTACTAGTCTCCCTAGTAGTCTTCTTAACCTATCTTCGGTTTCTAGGTCTAGGCTTATATTTCTAGTAGCTTTTCTCTTAGACCTAATTGTTATCTATTCTTCTAGGTCCTTTAGGTCTTTTAGGTAAGTTAGGTAGCTCTAGCTCTTAGTTACTTAGTCTCTAAATATCCTTACTTTTGTAATAGCTACTTGTTTTACCTTATATAATACTAACTATACTATATAGGTACCTTAATAGTTACTATATTTCCTTAGTATTCCTTAGTATTCGTTTATTCTATATAGTCCTATATATTTTCTATATACCTATTCGGCTCTATAGTACTTTATAATATATCTAAATTGTCTATATTTAAGGTATTATATAGGTCTCTACTTTAGATTAAACTCCTCTATAGTAAGGAGGATATCTTAGGATACTAGACCTTTCTATATAATTTCCCTTACTTAAGCTAAGCTCTATATATTTAGGATAATAGAGGAGTATATCTTGCCTTCTATAGCCTTATAGCTTTTTAGCTAGGCTATCTAGGATATCTTAAGATTTAGGTAGAGTCTTCTATTCTCTTTCTAGATCTTATAGATATAGCTTAGATCCTTAGGATTGAATCCTATAGTCCTAAAACTATAGATTAGTATCTAGTATATTAGAGCCTCTACTATAGTACTAGGAAGTATCTTCTATATCTATCCTAGTTCGCTTATTAACTTGTCTTTAGTAGATTTAGATACTATAGAGATCCTTAGGTTACTACTTTTAAGTTTCTTAATAGCGATTATTTCTAGGTCTTTAAATCCCTATAGTATCTCTTAGTTAGTAAGGCTCTTTATTTTTTCTTCCTCTTTCTTATAACTAATCCTTACTATAATTATATAACTTTCTAGAGAAATTCTCTATATACTTAGTATAGCTAGCTAGCCTTAGGAGGTAGCCTATATCTATATTCTTAGTTTAGGTATTTTCGTAGTAGTTTAGAGGTTCTATATATAGGTTTAGAGACTATTTATAGTATTAGTATCCTTTAGCTAGTATAGGAGCTATATCTAGGCCTACTAGAGGAGAGAGAGGAGAGATAGGAAATCTAGGACCTAGGAAGTATCTAGTACCTTTTAGATATCGTCTATAAGGGTTTAGAGGTTCTTTTATATATTTCTATTCGTTTTTAGCTAGTTAGGCTAGTCTTTTAGACCTTTAGGACCTAGTTTAGATACTAGTTATTCCTTAGTTTAGCTTTAGGATAGAGGCTAGATTCCTTCCTTTCTCTACCTTTCCTTAGATCTACTATCGCTATATTATTCCTAGAGAGATATACTAGTATCTCCTATGTCTATAGGTACTCGTACCTTAGCCTAGGAGTTAGATATTTTTATCTATTCGCTATTGAATATAGAAAGAGTATAAGCTTATAGTCTATATTATATTAAAATACTAAGTTTCTAAATTAAGTAGTAGATTAAGTATATATATCTAAATATAGACTAACTATTAATCTCTATATATATTATAATCTAAAGATATCTATAATAGTAGATTCTATACTATATATATAGTTATCTAGCTAAATATAGTTTAGAAGTCTTAGTAGATACTACTACTCTATATAGTCTTTAGCTATTCCTTATAGTATCTAGAACTCGTAGTATATATAAATACTCTAAATATACTATATAGCTTAGCTAATATAGTCTAGTATAAGATAGAGATAGCTATATCTAAAGAGAAGTAAGTATAATATATAGTAGTTCTATAGATATTCTTAATATATTATAGTACTAGAATACTTAAGCAAATATAAGTATAAGTTCCCTACTAAGACTTAGAACTATTTCCTAGCTATCTATATTATATATTCTAATTAACTATATATTCTAATTAACTATATATCTAATATGCCTCTACCCTAAAGCTAGACTAAAGGCTAACCAATATCTAAACTAGGCCCTAAAGGCCTAAAAGAATAGCCTAATTAGCTAAAAACGAGTAGAAATATCTAAAGGAACCTATAAACCCTAATAGAAGATATTTAAAAGGCACTAGATACTCCCTAGGCCCTAGATTTCCTCTCCCTCCTCTCCCTCCTCTAGTAGGCCTAGACCTAGCTACTATACTAATTAAAAGATACCGATACTATAAACATCCTCTAAACCTATCTATAGAACCTCTAAACTACTACGAAAGTACCTAAGCTAAGAATATAGATACAGGCTATCTCCTAAGGCTAGCTAGCTATACTAAGTATATAGAGAATTCCCCTTAAAAGTTATATAATTACAATTAGGATAGGAGGAGTAAGAAAAGATAAAAGGCCTTACTAACTAAGAAATACTTTAGGGACTTAAGGACCTAGGAGTAATTACTATTAAGAAACTTAAGAGTAGTAATATATAGATATTTATAGTATCTAAATCCGCTAAAGACAAGTTAATAAATAAACTAGGGTAGATATAGAAGATACTCCCTAGCGCTATAGTAGAGGCTTTAATATACTAGATACTAGTCTATAGCTTTAAGGCCGTAGGATTTAACCCTAAGGACCTAAGCTATATATATAAAATCTAGAAAGAAAACGGAAGATTCTACCCAAATCTTAGGATATCCTAGGTAGCCTAGCTAAAGAGCCGAAAGGCTATAGAAGGCAAGATATACTCCTCTATTATCCTAAATATACAAAGCGTAGCTTAAGTAAGGGAAATTATATAGAAAGGCCTTATATCCTAAGGTACTCTCCTTACTATAGAGGAATTCGATCTAAAGTAAAGACCTACGTAATATCTAAAGTATAGACAATCTAGGTACGCTACAAAGTACTATAGAGCCGAATAGGTATATAGAGAATACGTAGGACTATATAGAATAGATAAATACTAAGGAATAATAAGGAAATATAGTAACTACTAAGGTACCTATATAGTATAGTTAGTATTATATAAGGTAAAATAAGTAGCTATTGCGAAAGTAAGGGCGTTTAGGGACTAAGTAATAGGGAGCTAGAACTACCTAATCTACCTAAAGGACCCGAGGGACCTAGAAGGGTAGATAACTATTAGGTCTAAGAGAAAAGTTAGAAGTAATATGTACTTATAGACGGCTCCGCGTGTCTACAATATGCGAGCGAAGCTTCCGCCTTACGATCGCGTAGTCGTATTACTTCTACGAGACGGCTAGGTATTCGCTATCCTATTGTAGGTAGGCTATCGTCGTTGTAGGTAGGCTATCGTCGCTGTAGGTAGGCTATCGTCGTTGTAGGTAGGCTATCGTCGTAGCTAGGCGTCGTTGTAGGTAGGTAGTCGTCGTTATAGGTAGGTAGGCGTCGTTGTAGGCTATTATTATAGTAGGCTATCTTGCCTAAGGCTATCGTCGGAGGCCGGAGCTCGAGTTTTACTGTCCTACTAGTTCGTGTAGACTATAGCCAATTAGACCTTTAGCTTCCAAAATCCGGGGAGTCACGTAGTAATTTCTTAGGAAATTTAGCTACTATAGTACCCTTGTTATTGTAAGGCGAGCTTCGCTCGCAATAAGCCTAGACCTAGATATAGATAAGAGGTTAAGAAGACTACTAGGGAGACTAATAGGTACAAATTCTATTACCCTAGTAGATAGATTATAGAATACTAAGATCTTATCGCTATTCCCCCTAGCTATAGGCTAAGAAGGATAACTAAGCTAAAGCTAGAGCTAGGAAGCGATAGAAGATATATAGGTATACTAGAACGCCTAAGATAAATAGTAGCTAGGGGTAGCTTACTATCCTATAGTATAATACTAACTATAGTATAGACAAGATCTAAACCCTATTCCTCTAATAGCTAGATCCAAAAGAGTACTAGATAATAGTAATCTAGGAACTATAGATTAGCCCTAGTAATAGGAATATAGTAGTATACCTAGGATACTATACTATACTCCTAGGAGTAGTATACCTAAGGGTTACTATATACGTATCTAAGGAAATTAGTATATAAATATAGAATATAAAAGAATACTTAGGAGATATAATTCTAGTTAGACTCCTTATAGGAGGAAGATAGGTTAATATCCTAAACTACTATAACCTATCTAGCCCTACTAGAGACTATACCCTAGGCATCCTCCTACTAATAGAGGATATAACCTAGGGAAAAGAGGAAGAAGAGATTATCTTACTAGGGAACTTTAACCTATACTATCCTAGATAGGGAAGTAATAATACCTAGAACTAATATTAAGTAGTAGACTACCTTATTACTATTATAGAAAAGGCTAACCTTAACCTACTACTAGAGCTAGGTACGATTATATAGAAGACTCCTAGGAGCTACTAGACCCTAGACCTAGTATTCGGGACTATAGGAATCTAATAAGATATATAGGAATATAGAATAAGGATAGACTTAGAAATAGGATTAGACTATATACCGATCTAAACTATAATCCTATAGGCCTAGACTAGTACTAGAACCTAGATATAAAGACTATAATAGAAAAAGGTAGACTAGGACAAAATTAGGACTAGGGTAAAGAAGGAGGTATAAGAAATCTCGACTAGAATAATAGATATACTATAATAGCTCGATGCGATAGCCTAGAAGGTCTAAGAGATACTTACTAAGATAATCTAAGAGGATATCCTAAAGGCTCAACTATCTAAGTATACTAAAATAACCTAGTTAAAGGAGTATAGTAAAGTAGTAAAAAAGATAAGATATCTAAAAAGGAAATAGAGCTAAAATAGAATAGAAGGGAACCTAGTAGTATACCTAATAGCCTTATAGGCTAAGGGTAAGTAGATTAGGAAAGATAGAAATCTAGGCTAGAGAGATATAGTTAAAGAAATTACTAAGGACCCGAATAGGATCTAGAAGCTAGCTAGATAGGCTAGGAAAGGAATAGGATAAAGGTATTCCCTTCTATAGTTCCTAGAGCTTAAGGATAAGGAGGATATAATACAAATAGAGAACTAAAGGAAAGTAGAAGTATTAGCTTAACACTTCTTTCTAGAGCTAAGGGAAGCTAACCTAGAAGATATATAAAATATATCCTACCTAAGCCTATTCTAGATAGAGGAAGAAGTTAGAATAGGAGAACTCTAGAAAGTACTTAATAGGCTCCCTAAGGGTAAAGCCTTAGGACCTAACTAGATTATTAACCTAATACTTAAGGAATATAGATAGGAACTTAGACCTATGCTATATAAGCTCTTTATAGTATACCTATAATAAGGATACTACCCTAAACTATTTAAATACTCTATAATAGTAGTCCTAAAGAAACTATAGAAGCTAGACTATACTAAACTAGGAGTATATAGATCTATAGTACTACTAAATACCCTAGTAAAGATCCTAGAGGCTATCGTTATAGGGAGAATAAGTAAAGAAGTAGAGGTAAGGGACCTCCTTCTATAATCCTAAATAGGAGCTAGACTAGGAAGATCTACTATATTAGCCCTTAAGCTAATAATAGAGTAGGTCTAGATAGTCTAGAAAATAGACCTAACAATAGTAGTATTAATACTATACTTAGATCTATTAGGAGTATTCGATAATATATTATACTAAAGACTAATATACAATATTAGGATAAAAGTATATCTATAGTATATTATATAATTTATCTAGTTATTCCTTTAGGATAGGACTATATGCCTTAGACTTAGAGAATACATAGATTAGGCAAGATCCTAAACGACTAGAATACTATAAAGATTAATCCTCTTACTAATCCTATTCCTATTCTTTATATCTATACTCCTCCCTAACCTCGAGGATAAGGGAACTATAGTAATAGGATTTATAGACGACTCTAATATCCTTATATATAGGAAAACTATAGAAGGGAACTATAGAAAGCTAGAGATAGTATACGATAAATATATATAATAGGTAGTAAAGTATAGAGCTACTTTTGTACTATAGAAGTACTAACTAATCTACTTTACTAGGAGTAGGACAAGATATAACCTGTAGGCTATAGTTGATATAATAGGGTTCGAGAATAGACCTACTCTATCTCTTAGATTACTAAGAGTTTAGGTAGACTCGAAACTATAGTAGGGCCTACATATTAAGAAAGTAGTAGAGAAAGGCATATCCTAGATACTTTTACTTTAAAGGTTATATAAATCTATATAGGGAGTATTATTCTAGAAGGCAAAATACCTATATACTATAGTAGTAAGGCCTACTATAACATATAGAGCCAAAGTCTAGATAATACTAGAAGGACTACCTAGACATAGAAAAGGGGCTACCCTAGGGCTAGAAAAGGTCTAAAACTAGGTACTAAGGCATATTATAGGAGTATATAAGAGTATAGTAGAGGGGGTCCTCTAAAGGGAAGTATAGATCCTACCTATCTCTCTATATATACAAGAGATAGTAAGACAATAGTTAGTTAAGATAAAGGACAAACCGGCTACTAAGTATATCTAGGAGAGGTATAAGAAGGTCTAGGGGGAATATAGGAGGAATAGGGGTATAGCCTAAGTATAAGACCTAAAGACAAGGTAGAGCTAGCTAGTAGAATAGGTTAATAGGTAGACTAGGGAATATATCTAATAGGGAGGAATAATACCTAAGTATTAGTAGATATACTAGAGGTAGAATATACAATAGGAAAGCTAAGTTAGGAAGAGGTAGGTATCCGAATAGGGCTAACAACTCCCTATAGCCTAGTAGAAAGGGCTAAAAGGTAGGGAAATATACTAAGGATAGATAAGGAAGTAAAGTATAATAGTAACCCTAATTAGGACTAAACACATTAGCCTAAATATATACTTAATAAGGAGGAGGGTTCTAGATAGGATACTAGAGTATATATATAGATATAGGGCCTAGATATCTAAGTCCGTTATACTCTTCTATCTAGAGAGAAAAAGGATAAGGAACTAACTTATCTAGAGGATAGGATTATCGTAGTAGAAGCTTACCTAGACCAAGAGAGGCCTAAACGAAGTAACTAGGTAGATAATTAAGGAGGGCCTCCTAGAATAGTTCTCCCTTATAAAGGAGGAGCTAGAAAAGGAGGAGGAGGAAGGAAGGAAGTAAATAGGAGCCTAATAAGAGGAAGGAGCTATAGAGATCCTCTCTATATCCTATAGCCTAAACGGACAATAAGGATAGGGATAGAATCCTACAAAATAGGAAGGAGATAAAGGGTTTTATACTAGAGGCTATAGGCTAAGGGCTTTTATCTCTAAGAATAAATAGGAATAGCTACTTATCTAGTAGTTAGAATAGTATAGTAATATAAGAATTTACTACTATATATCTAATATATTCTATCTAATATTAATTTAATTCTTTTAAAAAAATATTAGTAATTTACGTAATATTAGATATTAGTTAATAGAGTATATCGTAATCTAAGATCTATATTAGATCTAATTAAGCTATAGTAAATATAGATTCTCTACTTAGTATAGACTTTAAGTAGTATAATCTTTTAAATAAAGATATAGAGTATTAGTTAGAAAGTAGAGATAGATATAATTTGACTTCTTATAACTTCTCTTATAGTATAAAAATAGACTACTAAATAAAGTCCTTTATAGTAGATATATTTTATCTCTATAAAGTTAAAATTAGATATTCTAGTAGATTAGATTAGGTTAGATTTAGATTAAAATCCGAATCTAAGCTAATTATCTAGATATAATATTAGAGAACTAGAAGTTTATCTAGATTTATCTATAAAATTAAATAGGTTTATAGCGAAAAATAGAAAGATAGAAATTATAAAATATCGAGATAGAGAATATTATTATTTTTATATACTACTATTATTATAGTTTTAAAAATAGAGTAGTTATTTCTTTTATATATACTACTATTATTATAGTTCTTAATAGATATCCTAGTAGATTAGTTTAGGTTAGGTTTAGGTTTAAAACCAAACCTAACCTATTTGTCTAGATCTAATCTTAGGGAACTAGAAGTTTGTCTAGGTTTAAACCTAAAGATTTAATAGGTTTATAGCGAATAATAGAAATATTAGAAAGGTAGAAATTACGAAAGATTAAGATAGAGAATATATTATTATTTATATATACTACTATTATCGTAGTTCTAAAGGACAAACTAGTTATTTCTTCTATATATACTACTAGTATCGTAGCCCTTAAGAATAGAGTAGTTATTTCTTTCTATAGTATAGTACTAATAGCTATCCTTCTAGTTCTTTATTACTTATAGTAGTTCTTATATAGATTCTCGCTAACGTCTATAGATCTAATAAAGATACTATAGGGCTTTAGAAGCAAACTTAGTCTAATAATATCCTTCTACTAAATAGTAATATACTTAGTATAGATAGCTAGTAGGTTAATAGCTATCTAGAGTTAGTATATATTAAGGAAGTTAGGGAGTAATATATACTCGAAAAAGGTCGTAAGGTATACTTTAGAGGCCTTATACAAAGCCTCGATAGTATTGTACTAGTAGCGGAACTCGGTAGCGCCTCTAATGCCGGTATCGCACAGGTTTAGCTTTATAGTCAAGAGTAGAAATGTCGCCAAGTCCACACACGAGACAGCAAAGTCCCCTCCGAATGCAGTCTGATCCCCAACCCCATTCGACAGCTGCGAATCAGACGTCAGTGGAACGGCATGTCGAGACGATGACCCGATTTCCAGCACAAGTCAAGCCTTCTACACGGATGACTTCCCCAGTACCGCAAACGTTGGCAGAACAGCCGACTGCAGCCATGACTAAAGCAGCAAGTCCCGTGGCAGAAGAGCCGACTGCAGCGATGATTGAAGCACCAAGTCTAGTGGAAGACCAAACTACTCCATCCATGATTGAAGCACGAAGTCCCATGGCACAACAGCCGACTACAGCCACGATTGAGGCACCAAAGGCCGCGGCAGAATCACAGCCCGAAGTCATGCCTGGAGTGCCTAATCCAGTGACGGAGTCAGAGCCCGGAGTCGTGACTCAACCGGCCAATCTCGCGACAGCAGCCCAACCTGGAGTCAACATGCCGTCAAGGTTGTGTTCGCCATCAGCCATGCAATCTCGACCCCTTCAACAATCTGAAGGCAGCGCAATGGAGAATCTTGTGCGTGTGCCTCAGTCTAAGGCGACGCTACCGGACCTCATTCCCATTGACGCGATGGCCGAGAACAGATGTTGTGGACTTCTTGTGCCGCCTTGTTGTACATCCGAGCTATCATGTTGTAGACTCGGCGTGTGCGGCTCGTTTAAGCAGCACTCCAACCCAATACCGGCCTATGAAGGACAAAGCAATCGACGCTCTACCTCCGATGGTTTTGCCCATGAACTTCAGCAGCCACTACGTTGTTACATACATCTATCCAGCTACTCGCGACTGCATCATCATGGATCCATGGCCCAAAGACACGTACCACGCACAAGCTAAGGCCACTCTCACCAAGTTTCTCTCCACACTTCCGGTCAGCCAACAGCAATGGCGATACTCGTGGACGCAAGACAGACCGACACAGCCCGATGCACACAGCTGTGGCGTCCGGATCCTTGTTGACGCGATGCTTCGCTCTTCTGGAGTGTCTACTACTGCACAGATCGACGGCGATACTGCGCGTCGCGTGTTCTATGCCGCTGTGGAATGTATCAGCAAGGAAAGCCTGTCCGAATTCCCGAATATATTGCATATTCCTCCAGAAGCACCCGGATTCCAACCCAAAGGTACCAATCTTGGCAGTTTGAAACGGCAGAAACAGGAATTCGACGAGGCCTTCTCCACATATGAGAGACAGCTTCAGAACTGCCAGCAGCGTCTTGTGCTTCAACAAAATACCAGAGAACGAATCGAACTCGCAACTCGAAAACTCCTCGATGTCTATTAGCACGTCGATAGCGCTGTAGTCAGCCAGTATGTAGATGCTTGCGCTCGATACGAGGAGCTACGCAGCAGTCTTCCTACGATACAAGATCTCTGCCGTACTATGGTCGGAGGCAACTTATCTAGCTTTGGAGGCGGACGTAGCCATGCGAGTCAGCTGTTCGAGACTGAAAAGACTCTCAGGACCCTAACGGAGTCATTGGGATCTACCGAGAGACACTTCATCCGACAGCTCCAAAACTCCAATAGGCTGGGACGTCGCGATGCAGACAAGGCATTGGAGGAGCAAGTGGCGTATCGCGGCGCTCTGGGAGCTATCATTGAAGCTTTGATAATGATGCAGAACGAATCCAATCTATTATAACCTAGTATCGACTCAGACTTTGAGAGCGGAGGAGATGAGAGGAAGAACTTGAGAGGGACTGCTAATGAAACAGCAAAGGAGTTTGACGGACCATAGGCTAGCGAACAGTAGGATATATCTGCCGGGCTCGACGACACCTAGAATCGATTTCCCGATGCTCTAGCTCCAATCGCCGTCAACCGAGAACGCGATATTCACAGCGACGACGACCTCTGATTCACAATGGAACGAAGCTCGCAGCAATGGCAAAGAGAGTGACGGCGACGGGGATGGCATGGGATCAGTGCTGGAAGGGAAGACACCGGCCAGCGCGAAAACATCGCGCAGCAGTGCGACTGCGAGTGCGACTTAGATACAGCCATGCTCCACCTTGTTCGACACTGGCAAGTACGATATGTATACGGTTCAGCATCCCCACTATGTCAGCCAAGTCCGGGTCCAAAATCACAGCTTTACTACGACACGCCAGAGTTCCATGAAATGGATACTTGTAGCAACGCGAAAACTTTAACAGTGAGGTCAGATCCGTGTGCTTATCTCCTCTCAACTCTTCATGTACATCGCGACTATCATATTCATCGAAACACTACTCAGGAGCGCTAGATGATTACATAGCAGCCAGAAACCTACCCAAAGCCGTCACTTCAATTGTTGAGCATCAACTTCAACCTTTTTGATTTCCTCCGATTCTGTCCATGAATCTGGCCAGAAGCTTGCCATAGACTGTGCGCTATGGATTCTTCGATGTCGAACTTTGGCTCTCTTACGCAAAGCTTTCAGAGCAAGCGCCAGGCTTCATCTCTAATGTACCGACAGCTGGCTGCAGCCCGTATTGGCTCGAGATCAATGCCTATGGCGGCGGACATGGGCGAAGACTGATCTAATACTTAGAGTAGACCATGTAAGGGATTACGATGCCGTGGACGTGTCATGAATCGCTATGGTAGCGCGCAGCTCGCACTCCTCTCTTCGTTATGTCAGTATTGGTTACTGTGGAGCGTTGTCGAGATGATACCGAGGAAAGCTAATCCAGGTCATTCTGAAGGAGGACTTCTGCGCTATAGCCTCGGCGTGGAGGGGATGTTTTCTGGTTGCTAGGAGCGAGATGGGGAAACGTGGGAGAGCACAGAGTTTCAGACAGCCTCTGGCGACAGACTCGGTCGAAGATGTCTAGTGGAATCTACGCTCCTCAAGCTCAAGGTCTAAAAGGCGTTCGAAGATGTAGTCTCTGACCGCGCGACCAGCTGCATCGCCTACCACCATGAGTAGCATGGAACACTTCTCGCTAAAGGGCAAAGACTATATAAACGTACACTATAGTGGTGTGCACATAGGGGAGATGATGCTATGAGTGTTTGGCAGCGTTGGGGTCAGAATATGAGTGCTGAACACGTCCTTCAAAACGAGCATGCAGAGGAGTTGGAGTAACCATTGCAGAGGAAGTCCAGCTGAACATCAAGGTGTTGGAGAAGCGCTAATTCATGCTATGGGATGAACAAGATGCTAGGCAGAGCAGTGACCGGCATGGGCACCGAGACACGGCGACCGGATTTGACGTCTTCATAATGTCGGAATGGACTACATTTTCTTCGATGAGAAATCATCAAACCCTAAGATTACCTGCCAGCCGCATGGTATCTTTCCGTGGTACTGTTCGGCTGCTCATTGCTGCGTCAAATGTGTAGCAGCGGAGAGGGCGTTGCGCAAGAAGGAAGTAGGATTTCTTTGACTCGATACAAGCCATGACTTCGCCTCGGCTATTCCTGTCTAACTGCCGTTTGTTGACATGTGGTATGCCTGGTCGCTAGTGGACAGTACAGGCGTATTGTTGACACACTGTGCCCGGTCATGCAACACTGACCAACAGATACTCGAAGACGAAACGGACGTGTCGAAGGCACTGAGGCAAATCCCGACCACCCTGAAGCAGAGACGGTGTAAGCTGCTTTCGAGCCTCGTTGTGATTGCGGTAAAGCAGAAGGAGAGACATGACTTGCTGCTGGGACGACGTCGGTGGTGAAATCTCGATTGGAGGCGATGGCGGCTCGCAGTGCTTCTCGTATTGCGATCGATCAAGGATCGCTAACGTGAAAGCATATAGGCATTTGAGTCGAGCGTCTCGCAGCGACGAACGTTACGGAGCGTGAACGTGGCAGCAGCCACGAAGTCCTAGGCGGCACCGAACAGAAGTTGCACAAGCATGGGCATAGACACCATTCTGCGTGCACTGGCTCGCACGGTCGAGCCGGGGACTCAGTCAGTCCTGGCCTACGCATGGGACGATTTCTGCTTCTGTACGATATCAGAGCTCTCTTTTTCGCGAATGGCATTGTCCAAGATACCAGTTTTGGTCCGACTGCGATCGGTGTTTATGAGCAGGCAAAATGGAGTCTGAAGCGATGTGGAGTCACGAAAGCATGGTCCGTACTTGGTGCCAACCAAGTCGTTTGGCAAGACGCCTCCCGTTGATCGTGATCTCAAAGTCCGCAAGCATGCGATCTCTTGCTACGAAATCCGCAGATCGAAGGATGGGCTTGATTTCTGGCGTCTGGCATCCGGAGTCTTCGTAGTAGAGTGAAACCCCGAACAGGACTGCCGGGAGTTTGTCAAAGCCACAGGCGTTGTCGAAGAGTTGGGGACCCTTATCTTGCGCAAGGCCGTCTAGGTCATCAGCAGAGGGAAAGGAATCTTCCTTGACAATGACGCGGAAACGAGGTGTTGGCACAAGGCATCCTTCTAGAGTTTGGGCCTGTACATTGGCCGAGCACCATGCTTGAGGTAGTCACCAGACGAATTTCGAGCTAACGGTGGTCCAGAGGACGACAAAGTCTTCCGCGGAGGACCCCAAGCTAGTCTCAAGATAGCCGCGACGCGCTTTCACAAGCTGGCTCTGTACACGCTCGTCTTCCACATCATCTGCACCAGAGTCGATGCACAGATTTCGTAGCCGAGGTATGTTCTCCAATGCAAGGAACTTTCAAAAAGGTCCAAGCAACGGAGATGGTAGTGCGCAAAAGCTGCGGTGTATGGTTTCTCGAAGCTCTTCTCGAATGGTAGTGCTCAGAGTAGAAGTAGCTGGAGTGCCAAGAAGGAACCGGTATTGCATCGAGTCCGAATGGCCAAAGGCTCTTCGAAAATGAGGTCCTGCAACGCTCGGGGACGGTGTGTGAGTTAGTCAGGCCTGCTTGTAGCCAAAAGGAATATGCGCTGGAGAAGATCGAACCATGAAAGGTCTACAGCCACGGCCAAAACCCTTCCTGCGAGTCAGTATACTGCATACGAAGCCATGTGTAGCTGCAGTTTCGCTTGAGATAGTAGCAAGCCAGCACCGGTAGACCACTCGGAATACCAGCATATCTGCATACTTCAACTGCTGGTGGAGGCGTCGGGAGTGGCGGGACACGCAGCTTCTGGTAACAGCACTTGTGGAACATGGTCGAGACCCAGCTGGCATAGAGCTGAGCATCAGTGTGGCAATTCAGTGTTATGTAGCAGTTGTAAGCCAGATGACGTGACTGACTGACTGACTGACTGACTGACTGACTGCTGACTGACTGACTGACTGACTGCTGACTGACTGACTGCTTG
>LFZO01000472.1:0-33021 GCA_001578225.1 Pseudocercospora musae
CCTTCAAACCTATAGACGTACAATAGCTAACCCGGGCTTATAACCTATTAAACATTGTTACGTAGGCGGAGGAGAGTAGGCATACTAAGGGACCTAGTTCGTAGTAGATGAAAAGGATAAAGGTCTATCTAAGACTATAAACACAAAGATAAAGGAGAATTGCCCCTAAGCTAGGCCTAATTAGGCTAGCTAGCCTAGACAACACTAAGAGACAACTAGGTAGAGAGAGTCTATTTCTAACATTATATAATATTATATATAGGATCTCGAGATAATATATATCTAAAGCTCTACTATTAATTTTATATCTATTAGTATAGTATTACGTACGTAGTAAAATAGATAATATATTAGTAGATATTACTAAGCTTTATATAAGTACTTTGCTTTTATCTTCGAAAATACTACTAGAGAGGGCTAAATAGAATACTAGCTTTAATAACGATAATAGCGATACCTATAGCGGAGTATTCTAAATTCTAATTAGCTTAAAACTTACTAGTAAACGCCTAACTATAATAAAATTCTACGAATAGCTATCGCTCCGTTATTAGTATTATAACTATTAGTTATAGAATTACTTTCCCTTACTCTTCTCTATTAGTTTCTACTTCTAAAAGCGCTTTAACGTAGTAAGTAGATAGCTATAATAGCCTTTAAAGAAGCCTAATTCTTCCTTTTAGTACTTCTTAGAGATCCTTATTATCTAATTATAGTTATACCTTTAAGTTAAGAGACATAACTTAATCTTTATAAAGTCGTCCTTCTCTTCTAGATTAGACTATTCGTATTATATAGCTACCTACTTAAAGAACTATCTTGTAAGAGATAGTATAGGTATTCTAACTTACTTAGTAACTCGCAAAGGTATAGGAGACTCCTAAGCTTACTAACGTAGCTTAGATTAAGGTTATAGAGCCGTATCTAACTAAGTAACGCTAGGCTAAAGGATACTAGTAATAGCTTAGAAAGTAGCTTTAATAAGGCCCTTATAATCGATATAACTAATAGGTATAGACTTACTATAGTTATATAGTATATAGAGGTTATAGGATCCTTAATCTTTACTTATAAGTTATTTAGCCTAGTCTCGCTACTTACTAGTATACTAAGCTATTTTTAATATTACGTTCTTAGAAGACTTCCTTATTATTACTCCTAGCTTATTAGTAGCGAGTACTATAGACTATATTCGTACTAGATTAGTACTAATCTAGAGATAGTTCTTATAGATATCTAGAAGATCTTCTAGTAGATAGTAGTACTAATTATATTTCTTGTAGATTAAGTTAGTATAGAGATTATTAGCCTTAATCTCTATAATATAGTTACTAACCTAGCGTTACTTAGTAATATAGGCAATCCCTTCGATAGTTTACTAATCGTTTAGCTTTAACTTAGATATTTTAATAGTAGTATATCTAGTATCTTTAGATATAGTCTTAAACTCTAGGTCTACTTTAATCTTGTCTTTATCTTTATATTTAGACTCGAAGGTAGTAGTAAGAGCTATTCGATAATCGTCTCCTATAAGTATAGTTAGTACTAAGGATAAGATAAGAGTATATAGATATATCTAAAGTACGATTACGACTTTATCTTCTTCTTCTTATATTATTAACTACTTAAACTAGTTACCTTTACTAATATCCTTTATAGAAGCGATTATAAAGTAGTCTTCTATAAAGAGCTATTTCTTCTATATATTAGTAACTACCTAACGGAAGGCTTTATAGTATTAAGTAGACTAGCTATTATACTCGAAATTCTTTATTATAACTTCTTAGTTACTAGTAAGTAGATACTATATATATTTATACTAGAAAGTATTATAAGAGTTATAAAAAGCTATCTTAATATCTTCTTTCCTTATTTCTATACTATTTACTATCTATATAGTAGGCGCTAACTTCTTCGAAGGCGAGATATTAACTAGAGCTATTAAGTCGACTATCTCTTTCTTACTAACTACTATCGAGGCGCTATTATTCTATTTAGTAAACTCCTTCTATACTTCTATATCGAAAGTACGCGCTTTACTAAACTTCTTTAATATAGCTACTACTATTAACTTTATACTCGTCTTCTTATCTCTATCCTTTATAGATAACTTATATTTCTTAGTAGCTATCTTATATACTAATAGGTCCTTATTAACTAGTTTATATAACTATAATATCCTACGAGGCGCTATCTTAAAATATAGCTATATAAGGTCGCTAGTAGCGTAGATTACGACTATATAAACTAGCTTAGATAGTAGATTAATAATAATAGCTATTTAGTAGTATAGCGTAACTAGTAGTAGTATAAGGATACGATTTAAGGTCTATAAAAGTAAAAGAGGAGTATTCTACTTAGTAAACTATAAGGTTCGGTGCTGCGGCTCTACTATGCTTGGCATTCTACGGTAAAACGCAAAAGACAGTAAGCCGAGGCCGTGAAGCGTGACCTTCACAGCCACTGTGCTTCAGCCCGAGTCGGTGCCGTGGAATTGTCCAAAAACACAGCTGAGGCGTCGGGGGCAGCTATATAAGCAGTGTCACTAGCTCACTGACTATTCGTCTCAACCATATCGCAGTCAAGACATCGAACCCACATTTTCCCCATCCCGTATCATGTCCGCTCCAGCAGGCCAGCCAGGTGCGCCGAAGGAGGATTACCTCGACAAAGGTAGGCAGAGAGTGAGTTTTGCACACACCCACACCTGACACCTTTGAAAAGCCGTCGATTCCATTGAGAAGAAGATTGGCCAGTCCACAGGACACCCTGTCGACACGAACAAGTATCGTGACAAGAACGAGAAGTTCACCGATAAGCTCCGTGGGTTCTTTGAGAAGAAGACGGGCAAGAAGGTATGGCTGAAGAAACATCTGCTTTCTCTTGACTGTCGCGTGGACTGATTCCATACAGGTTCCCGACAAGATCTCAAACTAGACCTGTATGCGACTGGGGGTGGTGCGAGATATGATGAGAGTGGAGTGAGAATTCGGATGCCCAGTGGCTTTATCAGATACCCATTAATGTAGCATGAACACCATATGACTTCTTTCTTGACCCATCGGCCGACTCCTCTCCGAAGCATTACACCTTGCGATATCAGCTTGTGCGCCTGCTCCGACGAAATGGGAGACACAGAACTCGCGCATGCCACGCAGCCGATGTCGTAGGCTTCCCCGCGCGGCTGAAAATGTGAGTCGATGCTCTACGATGCTCTCATGCAAGCCAAGCTAAACCAAGAACTCTCAACCCTACTTACTACCATCAATCATGACCTCCAAAGATCAGGCCTTCGCCCCATTCACGCCCGAGCGGGCGGCTGCCTATGCGTCTACCCGTGGCAGTGCTTATCCTCCCGCTCTGTGCAATCGCATACTCGAATACCATACTGGATCCCGAGATGTCTTTCTAGACGTGGGCACAGGACCAGGCAAACTTGTGTTCGACCTCCTGCCATCGATCACCAAAGGACTTGGTTAGGAGTTGGAATGATTGGATCGCGAAGCCACCTTGGATCGATTCGCGGCGACCCTGGGAAGTGCTTATACGATTCAGAGAGGCTCACCCCGCGAAGGCGTATGGAGAGGAGGATCCAATCAATGTCACTGCCCGAAGGCTGCGAGAGGTGATGGGTGACAAGCAAAATGTGAACAGCGGGCCAAGTTGCCATCTGTTGTTGATGCGGCGATTGTGAGCATTACCGAGTCAGACAATTCGGGTCACGAGCCTTGTATGGTCGATGACGGTAATGATGCTGTACATGTTCGAAGCAGTTGCAAACGCAGCTCTGGTATCATTCTTATCCAGTGTGCGAATGGTCTGTAGTGCCAGGAGGGCCAGGCCGTACGTGAGGAAGTAGCCGAACTCGTCCATGTGAGGCAACGCTAATGAAACTGATTTCGCACACGGCTGATAAGAACAGCGAGAGAAGAATATGGTGTGTGTTTTGTCGTGCTTAATTACAGCTTTATGCTGATCTGCTGCCGTACCGTTTTCGTACCGATCTTATGCCAACAAAGAGATCTTACTCACCCTTGCTATGCCAGGAGGCCAGCGACCGCATTCTCCCACCGCAGACTTACACTTTGTTTACTCACCCTTGCAATGCTAGGAGGCCAGCGACCGCATTCTCCCACGGCAGACTTGCACTTTGTCACATAGCGCACATTTATAGCGCTTGCCCAAGCCTGCTCAGCGGTACATCCCACGGTGTATACAGCTGCCTGAAATGCGGAAGTGGTCCATCGCGGTCAAGGCTCTCAACAGTCGCGCGCGGCGCTGACACATGCCACGCATTCTGCGGTATCCGAAGTTCATGTTTGTGTAGCGATCTCGTGTTGCGCTATGTGTAGAGCCACTGAGGGCGTGTACACTTTCTCTTGTAATGCGGCGAAGCAATTGTCGTAGGGTCGGCGAATCAGGAGCGAGCGGGTTCGAGGTCGGGACATGACAAGCACACATAGCAACCGGCGTTTCGTTATCTGGCAGCAAGATACGAGTGGTATGATGGAGAACGCGGTTGAAATAAGCAGGCAAATGGTGCCGGTTGCAACTCGCAAGGCGTCTTGGCCTCGTCATGTGGTGATCAGGGGTCGAAGAGGAGTTGAACTTTCACAATCTGACACCAACTTTCCTCCTATTTCTCCTCACGACGAGCATGGCAAGATACCGTACGGTACCTGTGCAAGTGCAGAGACAGCTGTCGTGATGAAACACGGCAATTTAGCAGTCAGACTGCCACGATGACAGTGGTGGCACAGCAACTCTGCCGAATCCTGCAAAGTCCAAGGGACCAGACCGCTGCTATTTTCGCTATGAGAGAGTTCACCGTTCACACCTCCAGGGCCGCCGACGGCGCGACGCCATGTCACTACTTGTGATAGGTTCTAGCAGAACGAAGGGCCAGTGGCTTGCAGTGCCGTAGTAGACTTTGACCGCAGTGTTCTAGCTACCGCCTGCGCCTACTTTGGCGTGCATCTCCGTAGCACATGGCCAGCCGGTCTGACCGAGCAGTACGGCATGGTATGGGTACTTGGTAGGGGGGGAGTTCACTCGGGGGAGCGGCGATTCCGTTGACGGGCATGTGAAGAGTGAAGAGTGAAGACTATAAAGATGCTGGTAAGACGAGATGAGATGATCAAGGTCCAATCGGTGCGAAACCTTGCCCTTGTCGAGACACGCTGTGGTACTACAGTACTGGTGCTTTGATACAGGTGCCAGGCTACCAGCATCCTCCCACCTTACCGCCAAGCCTCCCTTCTCACCATACCACTTCTACTAGTCAACGGCTACCTCCTCCTTCTCTACTACTGTCGTGCCGACCATTTTGGCGTTATATTGGGTATTTGCTTATCCCGATCTCCGTATACAAGCTTTGTGGGCAAACGCGATTGACTTTTGCAACTCAATTTCTTACTACCACACACGAAGCCGTGCACTTGTATTTGTGGCGACATGATCATATGAGAAGCAGTGGGCCAGATCTTGCTAAGAATCAACTCGTCGCCGCCTAGCACCTCGGACTGCAAGCATGCAAGCAGAAGGGGCGACCATGGCGACAAATTCGGGCGTTCTTGAGGCACATTCCTCTGCTGCACCAGAGCGACGGAACGACGACTCGACCTTTACACCTTCTTCACCGCCGACGCCATCGCATCACATGCATCAACTTTCCTTGTCACAAGCAGACTTGGCGCCATCCGGCCATGGCACGAGCTCACCGAGCGTACAAGCTCGCAAAATGGATCAAAAGTCAACATCCACCGCGTCAATACAGCAACCTCGACTATCATTCTTCCAGCGACATTTTACCAAGCCAGTCGCACCCTCAGCAGATCCAGAGAAGATACGACGCGCCGGTGATAGACGCTTCTCATTCGCGTCGAAAGGCTTCCTCATATCAATTGCCGTCATCGCTCTAATGCTCTTCGGTGTCATCGCCGCGGCGGTGGTACTGACTATTAGCCGACATCGAGCACAAGGCGCAGACGACTTTCCGATTCTCCATAGGAAACCAGTCAGACTGGCGATCCAGGATAATTTCCCAGACCCAGCTCTGTACTATGAGAACGGCACATGGTATGCCGTCGCAACCAACAATGCGGCTGGAATCTTATCCCTTCATGGCGCCAATGCAACCGAGAACTCGATTGCCTTAGGGCAGGCGAATGTCCAGATGGCTACCTCGACCGACTTCATCAACTGGAATCTGGTAGACCTCGCGCATCAGCCGCTGCCAACAACAGGCGCATGGGCTCAGCGTAGAGTGAAGCACCCCGCCAATGAACCAAAGCCGCTTTCCAGCACGTGGGCACCAGCGCTGATCAAGCGAGATGACGGCAGATATGTCATGTACTATTCTGCCACGTGGACAGGCGAGTACCCGTATAAGAGGATCAATGGCAACCCTATCCATCCGCAACCGCATTGTGTCGGCGCAGCAGTCTCTCTCGGCTTCAATCCTACAGGTCCATATGAGCCTTTCGCCGAGCCTCTCGCATGCCCCATCAAAGGTGGTGGTGCCATCGATCCAGAAGTCATCCGTGACATTGACGGCTCACTTTGGGTCACGTGGAAAGTGGATGGAAATAACGTCGGTCTTGGCGGATCTTGTGGTAACACGATCTCGCCACAAACTCCAACTCCCATCATGATCCAGAAGATGGAGGCCGATGGGGTCACTCCGGTCAAAGGCACACTTACCCAGATTCTCGACCGCACCGCAGCAGATGGACCACTCGTTGAAGCACCAGCACTCGTCCGCACGCACGAAGGCAAATACTTCCTGTTCTTCTCATCTGGATGCACGAGATCGCCATCTTATTCCGTCAAATACGCGGTCGCCGACAACATCACTGGACCATACCTTCGTGCCAGCCAAACGCTCCTGAAGACCGGCACTTTTGGTCTCGAGGCGCCTGGCTCGGTCGGCATCGCCGCGGATGACGTTGGTGGTTATCGAATGACTTTTCATGCGCGCTCGCCAAATAAGCGCATCGGACGTGTACGGAAGATGTACACCACTACGCTTCAATTTACCGGAGACACAGTCAAGCTGGTCTTTCCCAAGGCGTGGAAGCATCACGAGGACAAACACAAGCACCCGTGACCACGCACACACACGTTGAATCCGAGTTTCGTTTTGCTTTTGATCGCATTTTTTGTTTTTTGCAGCGTTCAGCGACTTTTGAAAGATACCCAAATTTTTTTGTGCGAATGACAGGAAGGGAAAAAGGCGAGTATTTGACATTATTATACGACACGCTTGACACAGTGGAGGAACGGAACACATAAGGCGATCACTTCGAATCATACATCGTCTCGAGATTCACATATCTCATTTCACAAATCGTTCATCACTTTCTTCATCCCAGCAATCGTATGCCTCGCTCAAAATCCTCGGCACATCCGCAACCTCAAAGTAACAGGTCTCTTCGGACAACTCGTCAACCCCAAATCCGTCGTGACCGGCCCCTCAAGCTCCCCCGGCGCAGCTCCAATCCTATCGAATTTCTGCAAAAGCCTCACGACTACATAACTCGCTTCTGTGAGCGCAAACTGCTGTCCAATACAAATCCTCGGACCTCCATTGAACAGCAAAAACTCCCAGCCTGGTCTCCTACCAATGAACCTCTCCGGCTTGAATTCCAAAGCATCTTGACCCCAGAGATCTTTTCTCCGGTGCATGACGTGGACACTGTAGTCGATCTGTGAACCGGCGGGGATGAAGACAGGAGATTTACCATCGGGACCACCGCCGCGGGGGAGAGTTGTGTTTTTGTTCGCCGTGCGACCGTTTCCTGGGACGATGGTTTGGAGACGGAGGACTTCGTTGAGAGTGTACTGGAGGTATTGACAGCCTTTTAGGGTGGGGAATGTGATGGCCTTGGGGGAGTCATCGGTGCCAAAAGTCTCGAGCGAAGTTTTTCGAAGACGTGTGGGTTGCGGAGGAGTTGGTGGAAGAGCCAGGAGAGGAGAGATGCGGTGGTATCGCGGCCTGCGAGGAGGATGTTGAGGAGTTGACCGCGGAGCTCATCTGGGTCGCGCGTCTGTTTGGCTAGGGCTTCGAGGAAGACGACTTTTTCTCCTCCGTGACCTTCTTCTGCTTTCTTGTCGGTATTGCTCTGCTTCAGTGCGAGGTTGACGTAGTATCTGACGAAATCGTTGACTACTTTGTTGTTGACTTGGTACTCTTTCGGGTTGTGCATCCAGTGGAAGTTGACGAGGCGGAACTTCTTGGCCATGTGTAGTTGTGCTTGGTCGAAGTTGATGGCGAATGCGGCTTCGTCGTGTGTCTTAGCAACAGACTTGTTCTTGGTGGCATGAGGATTTTCTGAGATCTGACTATCTACAGACTCGCCGAAGAGGAGCTCAGTCGAGGCATCCATAGTCAAACGGAAAAAGAGTTCTTGAATGTTTGTGAAAGCGGTCAAGCTATCTTGTTGTGGAGGCAGCGCAGCGAAAAGGTTCTGTACATGGCGTTCTTCCATATCGGGGTCTGAGATCTGGTCTCGTACAAAATTTGGTCGGAGCATTGCTCGGCTGTGCTCCCACGGCTTACCATCTTGCACGAACTGGCCGTCTCGTCAGCAAGCATTCCAACCAAGCATCGATACCTGACTCACGATGCCTTCACCGAGTACCTCCCCCATTTTGGCATGTCGAATGGGACCAAGATCGTAATCTGGAAACTGTTGCCAGCATGGCTTTGATATTCTCTGGATCGCTTGTGAAGTAGACAGTTTGGCCAAGCAGATACGATCTGAATGTAGCGCACACTCGGCCCGTTTCCTTGTTCATGATATTCGATCTTTCCTCCATAAAGTCGGGAAACATGTTCTTTTCATCGGCGGCCTGGAGCAGCTTGACATGTTTGAGGCCAAGGAAACCGCAGTTCGGGAACATAGGTGGATCCTGACATCCGAGCTGGCGTGCTCTCGCTGTGAAGAGTCAGTGATTGCAGCGTCCAGAGCGTCTTTGACGAAAGTGATGGCATACAGGCATTCTGGAATCTGGTGACAATGATATTGAGAACCTTGTAGAGGCCGAGGACGACTATTCCTACGAAAGGAATGAGGATGTAGTTGTGCATATTGCCTGTGCTGTACTCTCACGGAGTCGGGCAAGAGGACGACAAGATAAGCTGAAGCCAGACCTTTGTAAGAGCTGTGAACCTTGCTTTTCCGCAACTACACTCTCGCGCTATGGCGATAGCCTACTCCGACGAACGAGCTCTCAGCAAATGGTGCACGTCAGCGGACAGAACTACCAACTACAGCAAGTAGCACGGTCACTCCCGGATCCTTGAGGGGTTGTTAGCGCCCCGCCGCCATAGTAATAATATGATGGTATGGAAAGATGGAATGGACTTCGCTTGGCCTCACCGCATGGACGACTATCGATATATTCCATCATCTGTTGCCCACTTCAGCCTTCGCGTGCACAAAAGCTCCTCTTGCCTTGGTTCTGAGTTGTGCCTGTGCAACGTTATACAAGCCGCTCTGTTCGACCGCAGGATTGGCATTTCTCCTGGGGGCTACAAGCTTTACGGCTTAGAATCCTGTGCTCCTAAACTGAGTGAATGGAGATGTCATGAAGAAGTCGCCATCAGGCTGTATGCAAGATCCTTGTCATCGGCGCAACTGTTCTGCCGACCTCGCGCCCGCGCGTTCCATCGTCAGACCTTTCCAATAGACCACAGCCTGAGGACGCGAGCATGCTATATCTCACTTCGCCGCTGCGGAATGAAATCCTCCCGGTCGGCTGCACAGAAACCAGCATGTTATGTTCGAATCTCGCAAAAGCTCGAATCTCCGTTCCCAGGTCGGAGTACGTTGCATCCCAATCCAGCGCCTGTACACCGAAGCTGTACGATAACAAACTCTTGTGCTTACTGGGCCGCATGCTTGGCTCTAGGGCTTTGCGAGCTTGCCGAGGTGTAATAAGGACCGTACACAGTCGCCAGTATCACCTCATCGACATGAGGACCCGATACTTCCTCGGAAAGGCAGGAATAAACAACCAGGTCAGGTTCTTTCGGACCTCTCTGATGAGATCTTGGTATATCGTTGCAGCAGCGTCCCCACTGGCTCTTGAACGCGGCCGCGACGGAACTTGACCAGTTCTCAAAGACCGCCTTTTCAACTTGTACGGCATCGCCGACGTGGTGGGAGCTCGGCATGTCGGACTCTTGTATCTTCGTATGCATTGAACGCATCTCGATTTTTGACTAATCGCCAAACGAAGTTTCGTCGAAAATGGCCGGAGCATGCATTTCCTGAATATGTGCAGAAAACGAGTTGAAGCACCAGAAACGGGGGCGCGACTCTCTAAAAGGCCATTAGCCCTGAATGAATGCTGATTGATCTGTCTTGAACCGACATTCCCGGCTGTCGGTCAAGCCACCCTGCGGATGTCATATGAAGCTACTGCAATTCCTGAAAAGGTCCACGATACGTGATAGTGCGAAAGAAACGGCGGAACTTGAGCCTGCATGTGGAATCAGATCCAGGGGGTGCTCAGAATGTATCAGGTCAGGTCGCGAACAGTTGCAAGAAAGCATTACTTCCAGACCCATCACAGTCTCGGATCTAACAGCGCTCAACAAGTTGAACGCACTACAACATCCTCCTAGCAAGGAATGCAGCCACAAATGCAGAGAGGCCACTGATGGCCAGGACCCAAGCCGTGGGTACCTGACTACCCACCTCCTCGACAGCTCTATACACACCACTGGCAACCAAGCCCGCAAAAACCTGCGGCAACGATATTGCCATATTGTGTACACCAAGTATAGCGCCGGCCTTATTCCCTTCGCCCTGACGGTTCAGTCTCGATACCTCGAACCCAATGATTGCGAACGGGACCCATTGTGTCACAGCCCACGGGACGCCAGCGAAGCCAACGAGCACAATCCCTTGCCATTGGTAGGCCGCAGCAAGCGCCAGAATCTCCAATATCCCCAAAATAGGCTGCGTAAACATCCAGAGATATATCAGATCTCGAAGGTGAGAGTCATCAGAAGACTCTTGCTGTCGTTGATTCCTTTCAAAACGCCGTGAGATGAGTGGCAATAAAGCAGGAAGTGCCGTAACGAAAATAAAACCCACAGTTGCAAAAGAAAGACTTCCCAAAGATCCAGCTTGAGCGAGTTCATCACCCGCCTTGCCGAGAGTATGCGCAGATTCTCCAGCGACATCTATACACCATTAGCACAAACCTTGGTCAGGAATGATGATGAAGACGACTTACCCAACTCCCCAATAAAAGTCGTAGTATAATAAAGCAAAGGAAACCAAGCCATCCAAGAAGCGACTTGCACAACACAAGTCCCTCTCACCTTCCCAGGCAATCCACCCCAAATCGTTTTCCAAATCCCCTTTAAATCCCTCAACACCCCTCCCCTCTTCCCCCCAGCACTCCCTCTACTATCCTCCTCATCGATCACAACCATCGTAACCCCAACCGTCATCCCCAACGTAATCACATTCAACAGAGCCAGCGCCTGAAATTGCGTCAACCTCCCCAAGCCAGGCAAAGACGACAAATTCAAACTCGACGCAAAAAACGAAAAAATCGCCGCGAACCCTTGTATCCTTCCCGCCCAACTCCACGCACGATTCTGTTCCCCACTCGTCGCGACATCGACCATCAAAGATCTAACTCCAGTCTGAACGGGCTGAATCGCTATACTCATGAGCAAAGTCGCGAGGATTCCCACTTCCAACGCAGCACTCCATGCCAAAAGGAGCAAAAAAAGCATGGTCAAGACCGTCCCGAGGAGGATGATCGGTCGTCGACGTCCATATCGAGATTCGAAACGATCCGAGTAAGCGCCTGCGATGGGACCGATCAAGGCTCCGGAGAGGGGAAGACAGATTGTGATGAAAGCCGAGGCGGATTTTGAGAGGGAGAGGGATTGGAGGTATGGCTATGGAAACGTTAAGGAGTCGATGGTAGAAAGGAGGGGGGTAATAAAACGGACTTACGGATAGATCTGCCATGATTGTTGAAAAGAAAACTTGAACACCACCATTTATGCTAACGAGGACTAAGAGTTTCCATAAGGGGAGTTTCTGTTCGTCTTGTTGTTGTGGTGGCGGCGTGGGGTGGAGGAGAGGAGAGGTTTCATTTGCGTTTCCGTTGCCTGTGAGTGTTTCTTGCTCGATCGGGTGGTCTTGTTGTCGAGATGGCATTTTGAAGGGGTGTTGTATTTATCGTGAGAGAGAGCGAGAGAGAGCGAGAGAGAGAGAGGGAGAGAGAAGAGAGAGGAGAGCGGTATGTTGCGTGAGATGGTTTCCTGATTAGATGACGCGATGATGCCTCGAGACGGGGTTTACATGAGGTGGTGGTCACATTGGGAACAGGCACCTTCGAACATGGTGGGTGGGCGTGAGAAGCACATCATGACGACTAGGCAAATGCACCTCAGACGTTGGATAAGAAGCCTTTGATAATGCAAAAATGATTCATCATGCGTGGATTCTTGCCTTGTAGGAGGAGGCAGCAATAGAAATAATTTGATCGTGCAATGCTTATGCATTCAAACACGATCCATGATTTCGCATTTCCAGGCATCATTTCTCTGCTTGTGCCTCTGGGTCTCAAAGTAGAATCTCTTACACAAGGTGCACATGGTAGCAGTCTTGACCTCATGCATTTCCGAGACACCTGCACAAGACTGCTCGTGCTTCATACACCCATTCCGCGAGAAATGGAATTTGGGGCGGCAGGTCTTGCAGGAAAACACTCGTGGTGCCTCCTTCGTCTCATTTCTGCCACGCACCAAGCATTCAGCGGCATGCTGCCTAACGTCTCCCAAGCTTGGAGTGATCTCGCCGCATTGTTCGCATTCGTCGAGAGTCGGAAGTGGTGTGATTGCCTCCGGTCTCCACCCTGTACAAGATTGCGCGTGGTACTTGGCTTCCTCCAAGCTGGGAAACAGAGTCCGGCAGTGCCCACACTTACGAGGCGACGCGAGTAAGCGGCCGATGACCGAACCCTATCCGGTACAGGCCTGAACGTGCTTCTTAAACCATTCGCGGTATCTGAACACTTTGCCGCATTGCCCGCATGTAAGAGAGGACGAATCGATAGAACTTGTATCATTAGGTGTTGTATCTCGATAGGGCCTGGTCAACGGTCAACAAATCAGAAACAATCAAAAGCTGATCATCCATCCTCGCTCTCATCGTGGTATTGTGACTGCCGACCATATCTCTCCGCCCTCTGCCTCTACGTTGCTTTGGTTGGGACCGACTCACGATTGTCCATTTGCCTGAATCGCCGCAGGTTGCTGCATCGGCCCAGGTGGTGCTTGGTAAGGGACGGGTTGAGGTGTGCTACTGGAAGGTCTGGGAGCAATTCCTTGTTGTGGCTGTCTTGGAGGCGGTGCGAACCCGTTGACTGGAGTGTGCGGTTGGCTGGGATAATTCACCCCCATCACGGGCGTTGCTCTCCCAGACCCAGGCTGCTGTGGTTGAGGAGGAGCTTGGGCGATTGGTCTTTGTGCGCCTGGCTGGGGCGTTGATTGCTGATGCATTGGAGTTGGGTATCCAGGCTTGGATGGTGACGCTGTTCGATTCTGATAGTACTGCTGTTGTGTGGGAGTGTTAGTTTGATATCCAACAGCATTGGCGGCTGCAGTGTGAGAGCGCTGCTGGTATTGCTGATACTGCTGGTTGTTGTTTTGCGAAGGGTAGGTAGGACGCTGCTGTCCTGGGGTTTGCTGATATTGTTGGTTGTAGTTGTAACCGCCTTGCTGGGGAGGTCGCTGTTGATGGTACTGTTGAGGCTGATGATAGGAGGGTGGGGCAGCGCCTGGGCGGGTGTATTGATTCTGCGAGAGATATGACGGTCTCTGAGCGGCCGCCGGGGTGGCGTACGATTGGGTGCTCGGTTGTCGTTGGAGAGATGCGGCAGGCGCAGGTGTGCGTTGTCCATACTGCTGGCCATACCTTGTGTTTGCTGCCTGCCCTATTGCCGGTGTTCGCTGTGCAGTGGTATTGTAGTGCTGTCCGGCAGATGAGTTTGGTCGAGCAAGATTGGCGATGCTGTTAGCTGTGGCTTGAGCTTGTGCTTTGGCGCTTCTTGTGACTTGGTCCTCCTCGAGAGTTCCCTTGACATCTTGAGACTGGAATGTAAGGAGCTTGCTGACGCCGAGATCCGAGAGCTGGTCTCCATCCAGTTTCGCGACAGCGTAAGGAGGCAGCTTTAAAATGAGATAAGCCAACTCGCGGCGTAAATTATTGTATGTGGAGAGCTCTTCATCGGACGGCTCATCAGGCTTGCCAATCTTGGCAGCCGTCAGCGGCGCGGGGCTAATGGGCGTGCGAGCGGCGCCGTTGGAGGTGGGAAGCGTCGAGTAGCGGATGCGTTGATGGGAGGCAAGCGTCTCCAAGAGTTCTGAGACGTCGCGCAAGACTTGTTCAACGTCCGTCTTCTTGGTAACAGGCTCTGGATCTGGCTCAATGGTCGTCTTCTCAAGCTCATCGAGGTCTTCTATAACCTTGACGAAATCCTCCTCCTTGAAGCCATCCTCGGCTATCTCCAACGGCCGGTCAGATGCGGAAGTTTCGTCGAGCAGCGCTGGGTCAATGGCAAATGTGTCGTTGAATCGCTTGTTGCCGAGCTTGTGCCACCATACCATATCCTTGACATCTTCGGGCACGACAGCAGTCGATTCGTCGCGGGTTGGAGCAAAGCTGGAGAAGGCTTTGCGGAACAAGGCCTCTTCCTCTCGCTTCAGCGCATCCACGGACAGCTCTTTATCCGGCCCCTCGGCAGTCTCGCCGCTTGTGCTGAGAGCACGATCCCGCTGCTTTCGCTTTTCACGTGGTGAAACGGGCTCTCCGCCTTCCAAAGCTCCATAGTCGAGCCACGTGCTGACCGTCAATGGCTGGACGGTGTAGCCACCTTTCTTGTTTCGCTGGATGGGATCTTTGAACTCCCAGGCGAGATAATTATCTCGCGTCGAAGATCGCTTGTGTGCTTTGGGCGGTTGTAGTGCAGCGAGACTATATGGCGGAGCGAATGCTTGGTCGAGAGTCGGTCCCTTCTTCGTCTCATCGGCAGGAGCAGACATGACCTTGGTCGCCGTCAAGCCCACCGGTAGCGGCATCTCATCCACAGGCAGCTCCGACTCGGCATAAGTGTGTTGGGTGGCATTCTGCAGGGAAGAGAAGAGCTGCTTGGGGGTTGGTGCATTGCCGAACAAGGTCAACACCGTGCCAGCGCGGCCATTAGCCAGGCCTGATTGGGTATCAGCGTCATGGAGGTCTGAAAGCCTACTCTCCTCCTTCTTGGGCTTGACATGCTCGGCCCGCTTAAGCTCGATGTACTGTGCTTCCCGGTCGACAGTGTCCTTGATCAAATTCTCGAGAGAATGTATGCGATGGATCTGCTTCAGCTCTTCCACTGTCGGTCTGCCGGCATTCCCAGGATTCCGCTCGCCCGCCTTGCTCCTGATGGAGATGGTGAGCTCTTCGCTGACCATACTTGCATCAGTCTTTAGCTGTTGGAGGGAGGTGTAGTGTGCATTGCTAAGGTTTCCTTGTATGGTGGCATTATCACTGCTCGCGTGTGATAGTCGGGCTTTCTTTTGTGATGGTTCCTCGGACCAAGCTTTCGCAGGTGGAAAGGGATGGTGCAGGAAGGATGGGGTGATGTCGTGGCTGTGGATTGTTAGGATGTATGCTCGATACAAGTTCATGGTATACGAACGAACCTCTGCAGCACTTGGAGGATATCCAATTGGGCCTGCTTGAGTCGTGCGTCTGATAAGCCGGGTGTGGTGGCAGTGTCGCCGCGTTTGCGCTTCTGATCGTGGGCGGCGACTGGGTGGTGGTGGTGGTGGTGGTGGTCGGCGGTGGGTGTGGGAAAGGTGGCAGAATGGGCGTTGACTGCTGCCATACTGCCAGTAGATCAGCAGGCCGGGGTCGCGGTCGTCGCGGTCGCGGTCGCGCTTTGCTGGTGTTGGCGCAGGCACAGGCACAGGCACAGGCGCAGGCGCAGGCGTAGGCGCGGAGAGAGGCTTCAGTCGAGGTGAATTATTGAGACGCGCCGAAGTCCAAGGGACAACAATCTCGGCGGCACGGGGAATGTCGTCGCACATGTGTCGTGAAGGGTGGAAGTGCTGCGGTTGGCCAAAATTCGTGGCAACACAAGCAAAAGTCACTCCAGCAACAAAAAACATTCACTTCCACCCCAACCAAGGCCATTGCTATTGATGCATGCTACATGGACGACTGACGCCGCTCGGCACGCAGCTGCGCCCTGTCTTGCCTCATCTCTCATCAACGCGAGCGAGCAAATGGAGTCCTTCTCAAGCATACCTCCAATGCCACCCACGCGGCCTACAGCATGCCACTCGAAGGCCATCTGCTACCGCTCCGGCCATGACCCGAAGCATCAATTCACGAGATGAAGATGACGGCCATCCGCTACCAGCCCAAGAATCCGACGTACTGCGAACCCCGAAGACCCGTCACAATGCCGACTTTGACCGTAGCTACGACCTCGAGCCTTCCGCGGACGTGAAAGCTACGCCCGCATGCCTTCTCCATGCGAACGCATACAGCCACCAGCGCGTGTACAAGGAACGTAATGCACGCGCCAGCGCACTTGAGCGCGTCTTCCGGCACTTCGTGACGAGCAGGAAAGCAGACCGAGATCCATTGGCAGCTGAATGGGAAGTGCAGTCCAAGCCTACACCCCACGTCTTGGAGGTTCTGCAAGCAGCAAAGTACAATGCCACAGACTTGCTCATCTGGGCTCAGATCGAGAGTGAGGCAAATTCCTTCGTCGCCGCCACAAAGCTCGAAGCGCTGGTCAGGTCTAGCGCAACGCCAATACCTCTGTTCGTATATATGAGCATCCTCGACCGACTGTATGTCAGCGCCAAAGCTCTACGGGTCCTGCTTAGGCTTGCTTACTTGCTTTTCCATGTCCAAGATGGTCGACAACCGCTGTATGGCTTGCGCGATGATTCTGTCTTCATCGCGGGAGCGGGCCTACTTCGACATGCGCGAGAAGTCTGGCCGTCTAGCCTCACAGCAGTTGTCGAGCTGGTGGTAAATCATTATCGAAAATCTGAGCACGACGAGGACACATTACCTACCCTTACACGAAAGATGAACAAGCTCCTGAAGCTAGTCTCGATGTCGACTGCAGAAACCCCATTTAAAGACATTCACCACCAGGAAGCAGCAATGGTGCCAGTACTACAATTCATGGCAGAGCACTCGCCATCCATGCAGATCAATCGTGAAGGCTACAGAGCAGTCATCAGAGTACAATTGGGGCAAAGAAAGAGCCATGAGGATCAGCAGTGGGCGGAGCTCAAGTCGCATGCCTGGCCACCTTGGAAGGTCGATCGCACAGCAATGGATGAATTCATCGATGTCGAGAATTATGGTCAATCAAAAGCAGCAAGAACCCTTGCACGAATGAGAGAAGCTGGTTATGCGCCTGAAGAGTGGGAACGCAATGCACAGATATATGCTGGATGGGATGTTGACGGCACACCTACGATTCAGACCCGCACGAATCGCGACTCGCGGACGAGTGCATGGGCTGCCCGCATCGAAACAACCAGAACAGCCCAGGAAGCTTGGGCATGCTATCTCGCTTGGGAAGACAGAGGTCTGTCACACGATCAAGATGTATATCTCGCGACTGTGCAGAAGCTTCGCGAGGAAGAGAGAAGATCGCATAAGGAAGAGAAGAGGAACCGCAATGATGACGGAAAGGCATGGCCTGTCTTTCCAGGAGATGCCAGGGAAATTGCGCCTTTGCCCAAATCGACGCACTTATGGACCTACACACGTACCAAACCGCCCAGCATGGACACTTTCTATACTCACATTCGCGCTCGAGGTGCAGTGCTGGGGAAACACGTTCTGGCCTTCTTCATCAGTCACGCTGCTACACCCGAGTCTGGCCTGCGCTATCTGCGTGATCATATCTCTCAATGTCCTGACGTCGAAGGCATCCTGACGCTGAAGCCATCATATAATCTGACCAACATTGCTGAGCCTATCTATAAGGCTGCCATCACTCTGTATTCCCGCATGGGCTTCGTCCGCTCTAAGCAGCTCCCCAAACTTCGGGCACATTACATTCCAGAGACTGATCTGAAGGCTGACGGCCACATTGGCATCGTTTCTGCAATCGAGCTACTTCGCCGCCGTGGAGATCCGCACCCAGCATGGTATCATGTTATCCTTCAAGGCTTGACACGCGAGGATAACTTCGAACAAATGTCCAAACTAAGGGCCGATGACAGGACTGCTGCCGACAGTGGAGGATCCGCTCTTTCACGGGATCTTCTGCGATGTCATGGTGCGATCAATGCCTACCAGCTGGCGCTAAAAGTGCTCGACTGGCAGCGCGACCACCACATCGATCCCGATTCAGGCACATTCTGCAGCTTCTGCCGAGCTGTGGAGAATTTCGCTGTCGCCGTATGGGTCGCTGCACAGAATGGGCGGCTTGTAGGGAATCTTCACAGCCGCCAATACAACAATGTCCGCTTGCTTCTTCACGACGATTCGGAGAAGCATGGGAGACGACATCCCAAGATCGCCTGCCAAGAAGAGTTCCTGCGCCTCGTCTCCCCAGTCGACGACGACAACACATCACCATCACAGACCTCTGACCTTCCTCGCCTCCTGACAACACCTTCGCCTTTCGCGTTGCATGCGTACGTTCGAGCGCTTGGCTGGCTGGGATTTTATGATGGACTCATGCATCTCACGCACTTCATGCGTCAACATGGCGACGAGCTGGCAATTCGCAAGAGTCAGGATCGAGGCGGAGAATGGGCCATGAGGAGGACGATCGTTGCGCTCAGAGTATTTCTTGAGCGCAGCTGGCTGATCAACGACGGATCAAAGGAAGATGTTAAAGCATTCGAGCAAGGTCCAGATAAAGATACTGCGACATGTGCGCCTCTCGAGTCAAGCCCCAGCACATGTACGCCACCCGCGGTATCAGAGCCGGAGCCATCCACAATGTCCATCAGGTATGAGATACACGCCGACCGTGCTTGTAGATTGCTAGCACAGTTCCGCGCTCCTGCAAGCGAGGAGATGATTGCTGCCGTTCGTGAAGTCGTGGAAGGTGTCGAGGAATGGGGTGGCTGGCCTGATGATCAGGAAGTGAAGAGTTACTGTCGGGATAAGAAATTTGGCTCGAGCCCTTTTCGCAAGTAGACAAAAACCTTTCAAGCATCTCGAATCGAAAACATATCAACATCATCAGTCCCCCTTACAGCCGCATTTCCCCTGCTCGCTTGCGCCATCATCTCACAGAAAGAAGCCTATACATTTGTAGCTCTCCATGTTTGCGTGGCCCTTTCCCGCGATTTCAAGTAAGCGCAGGCGTGAGCCGCAGCAGTTCACCAGAAGGCCATAGAGAAAGAAAAGGCAGTGGACAAGGTATGTCATGTGAAGATGAAGTATCGCAGATGCCAGGGCAGGTTTAGGGTTTGGAGAAAGAGATTCCGGAAGTTGACGGGACGCGCCGAGCCGCGAAGCTTGGCACGTTGCCCCAGGCTACCCAGGCGAAGCGATTGGTGCGTCATGGTAAACAGGCCAGCCATCTTCTGCTAGCCACCGACTGCCACCATGATTTCAGCGACGACGAGGGTGTACAGACGCAGACGGGGGCAGTGGCAGTAGGAGGACAGTCTGATCACTTCTCCCTCCGATAACTTCCACAACAATCGCATTGTTCTGCGCACAAGTTGACCAAACCCACGCCTTCGCAGCTGCCGAGCCTCGAATATAACCTCTACCGAACATTCGCTCCGCATAAAGCAATTCCATTCGGTACATTCCAGCAGCAACATCTTACCACCGAGCATTCGTTCCATCGACGAGCCACACACGACTGCTGCATTCCACACCCTCACCGACTCCACGGCCACGCGGCCCCTGGAGCAAGCACTCTACCACCCCCAACATCTATCATCCAGACAGCCGGTAGACCGTTTCTACCATGCCGAACGTACGGTTCGCCGTCGGCATCCAAAGGCTGATACCCTTATTGGGATATCATCATGTCTTGATGATACTGATTGCAATATCAATCATCTTTCTATGTCAGTATGGCACTCTCTCACTTCGACTATCACTGACCATCCGAAATAGCACTTCTTCTCGCAGGCTGTTCTTCGTCATCCCCTTTGATACCAGGCATCTTCCTCATATCCTTCTACTACGACAGGTACACGCCGACATACGATCCGACTCAGGTCAATCCCGGAGTCACAGCAGCGATAGCGAACATCGTCGGCGAAGCACACCTCGAAGTGAGAGTTGGATACTTTGGGCTATGCGTCAATGCAGATGGCGGAGGAGATTTTCTGTGCTCAAACAACGCAACACTGCTCGCCGAGCAGGTCTCCATCGATGAGGATCCTTTGAATCTGATTTGGGTGGCCAACACCTTCAAGAATTCTGTCGTCTTCCCGTACTTGCTGTAAGTCGACATAATCTCCAAGGAGCCAAGACAGCATGCTAACGCTTTCTCAGCATCATCGCAATCGTCCTCGCATTCATCACCTTCCTCCTCCTTGCAACTTTCCCGGGGTGGCATGAGGAGCACGACGCCCGAACAGGATCTGACATCGATATCAAGCCTTTCCCATCCCGACCAGTTTCGCAAGTCGCCCTGGCCCTCGTCTTCATCGCATCGATTTTCGTCCTTGTCAGTGTCCTCTGGCAACACACGGCATCTGTCGCAGCGGCACAGGTGGCTCAAGACTTGGGCAACGGATCGGTGAAGAGTGGAGTGGGTACCAGTGCAATGGTTCTGGGGTGGTTCGGATTTGCACTATTGATCATTGTGACGGTCGGACTGTTGGTCATGATTCTAAGCATACACTTGTTGGACAAACTGACCGATGAGTGATGAACGAAGGGAGGATGTGATGGAGACGAAAAAAACTGGCAGACACACTCTGGGCCTGGAAGGATGAGGAAGCTCCTCCTCGATAAGCAGAGGAGGCCAAATGAAGCGAGCAATGTGACACTTACTCAAGACCACGAAGTCTTTCGAGAGGAGAGTCATACAAAAGGCGTGTATTGCAGCACGATACCCGAGCCAAGATCGAAGAACGAGTTGGAGGCTCTTTGCATAGCGTTGCTTGAGATAGCGGCATCCTGACGGCGTTTGGGGAATTGTTTAAACGAAAGGCAAGGGTTGGACATGACGGGGTTGAACACAAAGCTACAACATGTATTAAATGGTGTCTACGACAGAATGATGCCATGTAAATAGACGCCTGGAAATGAGGATGCTGCGAGCATGCAGAACGTGAGACAAAGCTGTTGGAAGTATCCTCATCTTTTTTTTTACTCGACACAACGGCCCCACACAAGCGAGCAAAGAAATTTATGCGCCAGCTAAAAGGGGAACCGGATTATATTCGACTCGATTTTTTTCTTTTTCAAAAACACACATGGACGGACGGGGATTGATTGCTGAAAAGTCGATGTCGATGTCAAATAACACTTGGTCAGGAGAAGTACTCTTGCTCTTGGCAAATTCTTCTTCTTCTTCTTCCTCTCACTTGGGACGGAAGGTGAAGAGTAAAAAGCTCGATACGTCAAAAAGAAGAACTGGTGGTGTCGTTGGGCCGGAGTTTTGTATTGAGGAGAAATCGCGGCGGGACGTCAGGTTCCACGACGAAGGTAGGGCCCTGCGGCTAGAATCTGGACGTTCTGTATTCAGAAGAAATGAAATTATGATGTGTGAAGAGATGCTTGCTGCATTTGCGATTTGCGTCGAGTGCATGTTCTTGCAGTAAATTCCGTCTTGCATCTGCGTAGGTGGTTTGCCCGTAACCTACAAGCATGGTAATTGCTTCAAGGCCAGCTTCGTCGCGATAACCCGCTGATCTACCGTCCACATCGTTACTGTGTACGCCAGGGCGGCCGACCTGCAACAACGAAGCAAATTAGTGGGCAGGTGCTGTGTCTGGATGTTTGGCGCGCTTGCAGAGGTGATCGGACATATGTGTTGTGTCGACTCCGACCATTGAGGCCCCGTATACTTGCATAGGTTGTAGGAGGCAGGTTATTAGCTCATAACCTATACTCAATAACCTATAATATATAGGTTATCAAGTGAACGGATCCACCTACTTCCGAGGTTATAGGTTATCGTAATTAGACTCTCTTAGTAATTAACGCACTCGGTATACGTCGCGTCTTCCAAATGCCTCCTATTCTAGCTCTTTGTCCATAGTGCCTTGTTTTCAACTCTTGCTTGTAACAATGCCTACGCCTACTAAACGTACTACCGAAGAGGTCGATAATAGTCTACGAAAGCGAGTAATAGTAAAGCGTTAGAAGAAGAAGGTCGAGGTCTAAGAGGTACAATATCCGGAGCTAAAGAAGTATACTACGGAATAGGTCTAGTTCTACTTGGACGAGCTTATTAAGCTAAAGGCTAAGTAGACTAATAGTAAGAACTTCCGTTTAAAGGATCTATAATAGGTACTATAGGAACGGGACGATCGTAATAGTTAGTATACTAGTTAATTAATTGTCTAAACTACGTTCTATAGGTACAAGATATCCTAGTATCGTACCGATACTAGGCCGGACCGTAATAGTCTCCCCCCTAATAGGAAAGACCTATACGTCCTCGTTATAATAAAACAAAATCGAAGAGTAAACGTACTAATATATAATATAATCGCTACGGAAGCATTAGTAGTCGTATCGCTATCCTATAGCATTAACTACTCGGCGGCGAGTAGCGACGACTAAGCTCGGAATCGTAGCGATCTAGCGACGGCCGCGTATAGCTAGCGTAGATAGTATCGATAGCGATAGGCCTATAGCCTCTATCTCTACGTAGCGGCGCTTACGCGACTATGCTAGCGTCTCGGCGCTAGTAACGCGTAGCGGCGGCATCGGCTTGCTTAGAGCCTTAATATCTAACTTACCGGCCATTGCGTTAAACGGTACTATCGTAACGGCTAGTAGCTATACGGTATCGAGCTAGGCGTTAGGTAAGAGAAGGTCTATTATCTTGCCTATATCGATAGACCTATCGTCGCGGAATGCCTATACTTCGTTTGCCTAGCTCTTAAGGTAGCGATCCGTAATCGCCTCGATATCTACTAACTCTATACCGGTAGCGCTACCCGTACTACCTAGGATAGTAAGCGCATCGTCTAGTACGCTCGCTAACTATAGTACTACGCCTCCGTTACCTATATTAACGTAGTCGTCGGCTAGTAGATTAAGGGACTACTTGCCTATCTCGAGTAGAATGCGGGCGGTAGAGCGCTATTGTACTATAGTAAGGAGTAGGGCGTCTCTCTAAGCGAATAGGGCGGTAATAGTGTCTTCGAGACCCTTAGCCTAGCGGTATAACTTCAAAGCGGCGATATTAGATATACGATTAGTAAGGGCGGTCTAGTTTACGATAAGCTATATTCGGGCGGTAACGCCTATAGCTAGCGGCTACGGCATCGTCGGTACTAACGGCAATAGGGTAGGCAGGTTATCTAACGCGTCGGCTATAGCCTTAGTAACATCGTCTAATCGCGCGACGCGTACTAGCTTGCCGCTAACTCGTATAGGATTGCCGCTATTAGGTATCGGGTTGCCGCTATCTAGCGTATCGTTACTACCTACCGAATCGCGTCTACGACCGGCTCTATTGCGCGTACGAGTAGGCGTAGGGTTGCCGCGCTCTAGCGTATCGTCGCTATCTAGCAAGCCGTATCTATAATCGCGTCTATTACGCGTACGGGTCTCGGTAGCGTCTATAGCGCGTAGTAGGACTTTGCTAAATTAGAGGGCGTTAGCGACGTTATCCTCGTTAGGTATAAAGGTATCGTCGGGAATTAAGAAAGAAGAGACTAGGTCCTAAGACATAGCGACGTTGTACTACTCTAGGGTCTTATTAATCTAGCTAAGGTAGTATATCGTATTAGTACGGACGGCGACTAGTACGAAGTCATTAGGAACTACCTATGTCTTTATTAGAATCTCGTCGCTCTACTAATCGTCGCGTATCGTATTAGGGAACGTAAAGCCCTTTAGAACCTTGCCCGCGTATATCATGTTTATATATATTATAAAAGCCTCGCTATAGTAGTCGTCGTCGCGGAAAGCTAGCTAAACAATTATAGCGAAATCGACTTTCAAGCTCTTGTCTAATACGAGTACCTTAGGGTAGATCTTCTTAGCTTTAGTATAGCTTATATACTTCTTACCGCCCGCCGTAACCCATAGATATCCATTTAATTCGTATATCGGCGTAGTGTCGTATATCTCCTCCTTAGGAACGAGATCGGCTATATAACCTTCGCCGCGAAGTGTGTAGATATTGTATATACTAACGTAGCGCTAGTAGTAATCTTCGATATCCTAGGTAATAGCGGGCTCGCCTAGCTAACGACGGTACTATACTAGGAGACCGTTCGCGTTAAAGGTAGACGCCTAGTACTTGTATAGGAATTCGGCGCTAAAAAGGCTAGCTTCCTTTATAATCATAAGTTAAAATACCTAACGATCGCTAAGTTAAGCGTATTTAGGTAGCAATTGCACGGTAGTAAGACGCCCTATAATAGAGTCGAATAGGAACTATACTACCGGCGCGGTAGTAAGATTAACCTTATAGCTAGGCTTGGGTAGGACCTTCTAGCTAACTTAACGCTTCTTATTACGAAGAGGATATATCGTGTCGCTATCGGTACTAGGGTAGCGGGAGTAAGGCGCTAGTCTACCGTTACCTATAATTGCGGCGGAACGTTTAGCGTCGGTAATGCGTACGTACTAGGCCAAGATCTCTCCGGTATTGTAAACTAAATTCGGGCCTATAGCCTCCTCCTTAATTTAATAACGTATAGCTAAGCCTATTACGCGATGCCGGATAGCGGTAGGCTAGTTAAAAAATCGGACTTCGTCGAACTACTAATTCGTAGGCGCGATAGCTACGTTTTGTAGTATACAACCGTAGTAGGTAACTAGTCGTAGTAATATAGAGCCGAATACTATATCTAGCCTATAGAAATCGCGTAGGTTACTATAGGTAGTAAGGGCGAGGCGCTCGTAGATAGCGATAAGCGCGCGTTCCTCTTATAGGTTACCGTCGGGAACGTCGACGTACGGATAGTATAGGTACGTTCGCTAATCGGGCGTATAGAAGATAGAATAATCGAGAGCAAGCCGCTAATCGTAAGAGAGGCGAAAGGTAAAGTTAGGTCGATCGTACTATCGCTCCTAAAGGATAGCCGCTAGGTTATATTCGCCTTGGCCTATATAATAGTATAGCTCGAGAGGGATTTGAGTACGATTGTCGTACGCGGTAAGCTAGACGTAAAGTAGGTAGAGCTTAAGGCGAGCCTAAATGTACTCGATTTACTAATCTCTCGGGATAGCTAGGTAGAAGGCGATAGGTTAGTAGCCGTCGGCGTCGGTTTAGTACCGCGCGTTATAGATACTCTTAGCTAGGTCGTACTAATCGTCGCCGTAGAAGCGCTTATCGCTCTCGACTCCGTACTTAAGGATTTCGCGAGCTAACTCGTTATATGCGAGTTTCTCTCGGAGCTAGCGCATATACGCCTATTCTAGTATCTCGTCCTAGCGGACGTACTAACGGTAGCGTAAGAGAGTTAGTAGTCGCTAGTACTAGGTAAAGTCGCGATCGCGCTAGAGCTAGTAGTAAGGGGGACTAGGTAGCGTCGCTAGTAAATTGAAGCTATAGTTGGCCGAATACGGCGTATTAGCGTCCGTCTTACGATGCGCTAACTTCGGTAGTAGAGGTACCTTACGGCGATAGGGCTATAGTAGATTGTCTCCTACTAGCGGCGATAGTAATCGTACTATAGATAGTAGTTATTATTGTTCCGGTAAAGGCGAATTCTAGTATAAAGGTAAAGAAATTCTCTATAGTAGCGCTAGTGTTTTAGGTTCCGTACTAGTAACTACTCTACCCGCGTCTATACCGGCCTTACCCGCTTCCAAAACGGCCTCTACGTTACTAGCTCCGTTGCCTAGGACTCCCTCTACTTCCTTGCGAAGTCTATAAGCTTCGTAGATAGTGCGCTCTAATGCCTCCTATACCGCTAAATCTCGGCTTCCCTAAGTAGCTACTACCTCTAATTGCGTATCCTTAGAGGGGTCGTATATCTTATATCGTAGAGGATAAGGCCTATTGTTAGAGTAGCTACGAAGGTAGGCGTAATTTAGGCGCTACTACTATATATACTCGCTATCCGTCTATACTACCTAGCTATCGTCTATACCTTTAAGATCAAATTCCTATTCGTTAAGATAGAAACGTCCTATGGCCGCGATTCGATTAATAGCCTAGAAGACTTCGTAGCCGTAGTAGATATCGTTATCGTCTAGGAAAAGCTCTTTAGCTAGCGCATTGTTCCAAGCCTATCTCGAAGTGAGTATTCTTACGACGCCTTTCTATACCGATTTCGTAAAGGCGAACATTAGGTTCGCTACGGCGATTACCGCGGGCGTAGCGTTAATAAGGTACAAGAACGTAGCGTCGTTTAGTAGTAATAAGCGTACGTTTAGGAGTATTAAGCGCTTGTTTACTATGTAGCGGTACTAAACGGGGTCGAATCGACCTATACCATGGCACGTCTAGAGGTTACCTACCTCATTTAGGTAGGTAGCGTAGTAGGTCGCGTCCTAGCCCCGGCTATCGTCGTCCTATTCGCTCTTATCGTTATAGTATACTAGTAATTAGCCTCGGCTATAGGCCTCGTACGCTTCCTAACCGTTACTAGTAAGTACCTAGCCCTATACCGAGCCGTTCCTTATAACCTCTCTAAGTAACCCATTTCCTACGTAGTCTCCTATCTAGACTACTACGTCTCGAGTAGGCGCTAGAAAGTTCTCGTATACGAAATCCCGAACCTAGGTTCTCGTAAACTCCGTTCTAACGGCCCGAGACGCGTAAGCTATAAGTACCTACTTCTCTCTCTCTTGTAGCCTATTAAGGCGCCAACTACCCAAGGTTAGTTTAGGATTACCGCTATTTGTGCCTAGGTCGCCTCGCGGCGTACTATTATCGTCGGAATCGTCGATATTAGATAACATTTATGCGACCGGCTACGCGCCTTGTCGGTATCGATAATAGTAGTAGTTACGTAGCGCTATCGAATACGCAAGAGCGGCGAAAGGATACGAAGGTAGGCGCTATTCTAGAATAGATTGTATATTTGGCGGTAGTAGTCGACTACTTTCCTAAATAGGCTATATATCGATAGTGCCGAGCGGGCCGAATCGCTAGAGTATCCGCGGGATCTACTAGATAGCCGAAGATAGGAATTCTACGCTAAATCGCATAATATAGAATATATAGCAATAGGGTAGCTAGGTCGAATTAGTAGTTACGACTCGCTCGGAGTTATATCGCTACGAGCCGTATTACTACGGATACGAATAGATCTACGGCGCTAGACGTCCGATCGTTAGAGCTCGTTTAAAAAAGGCTAGCGGGCTCGAGTTCTTTAGACAATCTTTCGTACTCCTAGTACTAGCCGCTATTCCTCTACCGGATATATCCGGTTGTACGCGTCGACTAGGTCTTAAGCTACTCCGAGATCGTCGAGATCGTACTATACGTTATTCGTATCGCTATATCCTAACTATTTAACTAGATATTAGGTTACCGGCTATCCGCGTCGAATAGTTATACGTCTACCTACTAGTCTCTCGATCTCGTACGAGTCTCCTTCGTTAGCGACGCCTAGCCCCTATTCCGCTATAACTAGTAGAGGATCGTAGTTTGTTTAGCGCCTATACGGATCTAGGCCCGAAGGGGCCTTCTCTAGGTATACGATCGAGATAACTAGGTAGATTTTCATAACCGGTAGTAATTCAAGGCGATATGCTAGCCGACCGATTCGCTCTAGTACCTTAAAGGATCCCTCGCGGCGATAGCTAAACTTACGCGTTTAGCCTTAGACCTTGTAGCTAGACTAATCGTAGCCCGAATATAGACGTAATATAACCCTATCGCCTAGTCGTAGTATTAACGGCTTGTGTTTTCCGTTATATCTATCTTTTATCTTAGCTACGGCCTATGCGATCGCGTTATAGACCTCCTTCTAGATCCGTCCTCGCTCGGTAGCGCGATCGTGTAGGTAGTCCTCGAGATTAGCTACTAGGTCTAGATTCGTCTTAATTCCTATTACGATTTCATTCGGAGACTAGCCGGTCGTAGCGCTCCGTAAGTTGTTTAGCGTAGCTTACAATAGCGGTAAACACTACGTCTAATCGCCTTCGGGATACTCTAAGAGCTAGAACTATAGTACTATCTCTACTATCTAGTTAGTCCTTTCCGATTAGCTATCGGTTTAGGGGTAGTAAGCTACTAATGTAAGTAATTTCGCGCGTAGCCTCGAAAATATCCCTTTTATAAACCCTAATAGCTAGCGAGGATTACGATCCCCGATTAGGACTAACGGAAAGCTTATATCTATTAGGTATAAGTAGTCGATCTAAGCGATTCCCTACTATGAAGCGTCCCAATCCTCGCGGCCCTATACGATAGCGACCTTCTTACTAAATTTATACGTAGACGTTAAGATAGCGTCTATGCCGGTTAGGCTAGGGGGTAGTACCGTTACGAGGTCGATCGTAGCGGTATAGTAAATGCCGCTAGTTAGGGGAATCGGCTATAGTTCGCCGTACGGAGTATATCGCTACGTTCTCAAAAGTAGGCATTTATAGCAATACTCGATGTATTTGCGTAGTTTCCTACTTATACTATAGATATAAAATAAGGCTTAGAGCCGATTATAGCTACGATAAAAGCCCTAGTAATGTCGTTCGTCGTAGGCCTACTCGAATACCTCTTTAACTATAGACTATAGAATATATAAGCGTTTACGGCCGGCTATCAATTCGCGGTAGTAGAGTAGGTCATCGCGTTCAAAGAATTTAATGCCTAGCGGATTATTAAACTCATTACCGGCGAACGGGTCTTTGCCTTTATTATATAGTACTAGGTCCTTCGTAATAGCGGGCATATCGATTCCCTCTAGATATATCCGTTCTAGAGCGTTTCGAGCCCGCGCCCTACGTACTAATCGCTATACTAGTACCTATTGCTCGTCGTACTCGTAAGCTAGAGCAAGGCGGCGCTTGAAATCCGGGTCCATTTCTACTAGTATCGCGTAGAACGACGCTATCGGCTCGCTATCGAGGTAGTACGAGAAGGGATCGAGATTCTCTACTTCTAGGTTTTCCTTCGGCGCCTCTATGTCTCCTAGTAGACGGCTAAGAGTATCCGGTACTAGATGGATACGGCTAGGCCTATAGATTATATTAATGCGGAATTGGGAGAGAAACATCGATACTCTTACTAATTTAAGATTCTACTTATCTATATCGGTCGTCGTCGCTATCGAAACGGCGTTAGTAAGTCCTACCGTAGCGTAATGGTCTATAAAGATCGTCGTAGAATGCGCGGACGCCTATATAAGGTAGCCGATCTTCTTTACTATCTAAACGATACCTAAGTACTCGAGTTCCGTTAGCTAATATCGCTTCTCCGCGTCGCTAAGACCGCGACTAAGGAACAATATTAGCTATACATAATAACGTAGGAACAATTAGGCTTTACCCGTATTATCTAGGATAGAGTCTAGGTTATCCTCGACGTAGTATACTATAGTACCGTAACCGAATTCCCTCGATAAATCGATATCGGTATACAAACGCCGCGTATAATTAAAATAGTAGAGGAATTCGGATGTCCTAAACATCGATTGTAGGTAGTTAAAGGCTACTAATAGCTCCTCGCGCTACTATCGGTTCTCGCCCGGTTTCGCTATAGCTACGTGCCGTCTCCTTACGTTCCCTAATACCGGCGCTCCCTTAAGTAATCGCGTCTTTTTAGCTTACAATAGCGCCGCTATCTAGGCATAGTAGGGGATGTACTAGCGGAGCCAATTCGTTAGTCCGATATATTATTCTAATTTCTAGGCCGATTCTAGGAACTAGAGCGAAGTAATCGCTACTATCTTCTCGTTACTCGTAGCCAAGCCTAAATCGCTAACGTATTGTCCTAATAGCGTCGTAGACGGGAACCCTAGGAAGGTTTTCTTCGGGCTAATACTAATTCGTACCGCGTTAAGCAAGTAGAAAACCGTATCCAAGTAGCGGAGATACTTCTCTAATGTCTTCGAGAATACTACGATATCGTCGATATAGGCTCTCGCGAAACCCCGGCAATCGCGTAGAATGCGATCTAGCTTGCGCTATACAAACTAAACGCTATTTAAATAGCCTATAATAGCGACATTGAATTGCTCCTATCCCCGGTAGGTATTAATCGCTAGCTTATAGCGATCCTCCTTCCGTACTCCTTACTAGTAAAAGAAGGTAAGATAGTCTATCGTACTAATAAAGTTATAGCCGACGAGGAGACTAAATAGATCTACCTAAAGGGGAATCTAGTAGCTATCGGGAATACTTATCCGGTTAAGGCCCCGGATATCTACGACCGCTCGCGGTTTATCGATTAATCCCCTATTACTATCGGGAACGGTCTTCTAGACTACGAATACCGGAAACCCGAAGGGAGTTAGCTCGGTCGTGAATTGCATCTTGCCCTAATCGTACAAATCCTCGCATATCTTATCGACTACTTCCCGGTCTCGCTTTCCTAGGTTAATTACCTTAAGCGGCGGAAGCTTATCGAGGTAGTTAGGTACCGTAGGGATAGGCATGAATTCTAACTCCGGAATGTCTACGATCGTGTAACGATTAGTAAAGAGTTATAGATATTTTTCGACTACCGACGCGATTTCATCGACTCGATCGGACTCCCTATAGATCGTAACCCCTAAGGAGTGTTTTCGTTCTAGCTCTACTACCGTTATTAGAGCGTTAGGGTTGAGAGCCGCTAGACCGTAGTCGCCTACATCGACATGAAATGCGCCCTCGAAGGAGCTATCTAGTAGGGTTCCTACCCGCTAGCTAGCCCTAATCCGTACGCTCTATATAGAATCGTTACGTACTTGGGTATAAGAGAAATTAGCATCGACTATCTAGTTATATATAGATACCAATAGTAGCGAGCTAGCTAACAATCCTTGTACGGATCCGTATAGTTATAGTATTACGCCTCCTTCGAGTATAAAATCGCGGCGCTATAGGAGATCCCTAGCGTACTAGATCGGTACTATCGTAACTATGCGAGGTAGTAAGGTAACATCTTTAGTAACGTAAACCGGACGATTGAGGACTAGCTTGCCCTTCTTTCGCTTAACTACTACTTCGAAGCTAGCGTTGCCCTAGCTAGACACGGTTACCTTCCGTATTAGTATATCGATTTTTATTCCCTCGATAGTAATCGAGTCTATTCTAAGTAGGATTTTAGCCCTTAGCTTTAGTACTAAGTAGACTTCCCGTACTATATAGCCTAGGACTACCTCGCCGTTAGGTAGGACCGCCGGGACGAAGAATTCTAGGAGGACATATTCTAAGGTTACCTAGGCGCCGGCAATCCCTCCGATCTCGAGCGGCTTACGTAGTTAAAGTACCTCGATATTAGGGCGCTATCCTAGTACGAACGCTTTCTCGCTAATCGTTATAGTATAGCCGGTATCTAAGTAGATCTACTCCGTCGTACCTCTAGGCGTAAATCGAGACGGAAACGTTATATATTAGAAATTGCGGAAAGCGTAGCTACGTTAGGTCGAAGGCGGGGCTATCGATCTCTAGATATCGGGGTAAGCTAGTAGCCTCTACTATACTAGGAGTGTAGGCGCCGTTTTCCCCCTATAGCCTCGTTTTAGGTACGCATGTAGGAGGTTGCCTAAGGCGAAGCCTAGGTAGTAGATCTTGTAGGCATGCCTAGATACGACGAATAGCCGAACGGCTATAGGTATCTTAGTCTTCGGTAGCGATAATAGCCTAGGTTTTTAGGAGGCTATCGATAGTAGAGTTCCTACCCTACCGAAGTACGCTCTATAATCCGAATAATACGGATTAGTATAGTAACTATCCGAGCTAGCGTCGCCGAAATGTCCTTGTTCCCGATCGGATTGCGGCTAGTAATCTTCTAATACCTTAGTACCCTAGTACTCCGGCTAGGTATTACCCCCGTTAGGCGACCCGGCGTAACGATCTAGTACCTATTCGGCTTAATGCTTCTTACTAAAGTAGGCTTGCTCGCGACGGTCGCCCTAGCGTAGCCTTAGGTTAGTATTGTTTACGCTATAGGGTTTATTCTCGATCTATTTTAGATCTCTTAGTAGGAAGATCCTCCTTTGCTACCCGCTTGCGTTTAGTTCCTAGCGATTGTTCTACTAGTTATATCTATTAGTATGAAAACGGGGGTTAGGGTAGTTACCTATCGCCTCGGCCCGATTAGAATTCTCCCTCTATCTATAGCTACCGTCGGCCGCTCGCGGTAGAAAATTACGATCGTTCCTAGTACGATTAGGTTACGTTCGGGCCTTACCTACTCCGTTTGCTATCTATTCCTAGACGTGGAACTTCTTTTCATAGGCCGTAACGAATTCGTCGGTCGTTATGTCTTCGTCTAGTTTAAATAAGGCTTCTTAGAAGCGCGGCTCTAGGCGGCGATATACTTAGAGTACTTAGAGCTCTTCGCTAAACCCTACGTCGCCCGCTAGTCGCATCGTAGTAACTAGACGTCCTAGTAGGTTGGGTACAACCCGAGAAATTGGGTCCGGGTTCGGTTTCTTGGCGGGAACCGGACGATTGGTTTAGGTTCGGGTTCTAGGACCTACACTAATTTCGGGTTAGAACCCGGACTTTTTCCGGGTTCTATAAGCGTTACTTAAAAGACCGGCTATACTACCGGCTACATAAAGGAAGCTTTACTTTTGTACTACTTAGTACTCGTCCTATAGTATCTACGTATCGCCTAGGTCGCTATTGCCGTAGAAACCTCGGGTAGGTTACGTTATTAATTTCTAAGCTATATTGCTAATTCTTACCTTGCGAAAACTTCGATATTAATATCCTATAACGACTACGCAAGATAGCTCGC